>JAOTRQ010121326.1:0-19044 GCA_028565875.1 Hoplisoma paleatum | reverse complement strand
TGTATACGTGTGTATTATTGTTACATCACGACTGTATACGTGTGTATTATTGTTACATCACGACTGTATACGTGTGTATTATTGTTACATCACGACTGTATACGTGTGTATTATTGTTACATCACGACTGTATACGTGTGTATTATTGTTACATCACGACTGTATACGTGTGTATTATTGTTACATCACGACTGTATACGTGTGTATTATTGTTACATCACGACTGTATACGTGTGTGTTACACTAACCAATGATATCATGATGAGTGGAGTGTGTATATATTGGGATTTGGAATTTTAACTGTGAGCTGAAACTTGTCTAAACTGCATCTCACTTCACAACTTGTTTGACTGAAACATTTTTTTAAATAAGCGGCGATGAACTTAATGACTAGAATGATTAGAACTCGATGCCCAGAATGTTATTGGTTCAAGTCCCTTTACCCTAAATGTTCAATCTAAATCTAATAGATTTAACTATCGGCCCTCATCAGACCGATTCGACAGAGTTTCAAGTCCTGTATCCCAGCACTCACCACTCGAGTACAGAGTTCCGGCCCGGGGGCCAAACGTGGCCCGTGTTCACGTTGGCCCGTGTACGTACGATAATAGAATTCTTAAATAAGTTGACTTTAACTTTACACACCACAATGAATAATTTTGCTACTTTATTAATAATTTTTTTTGTTAAACCTGAGCTTGACTGTTATTAGTCCAGATCAGTTGCTTCAAGTGTTCAGTTTCTACACGACCATGTAATCTGCTGATGGATCCTGGATGAATAAACTCTGTCATGTTTGCTCATCACCCTCACACACACACACACACACACACACACACACACACACACACACACACACACACACACACACACACACAGATGACAAAGCCTTCCTGCCCTGTTTACTAAGCATCTTGCAGCACAACTTTAATGATCTATTTCCACTGTTGTTTTAACACTGAAGTCTCGAGGACAAAAACAACACGTAACTATGGAGACAAAAAAAATCGATCGACAGTGATGATCAAAATGAATGAGATGATGTGTTTTACCTATTTATCTGTCTGCATCGTGTTTTACACATTAGACAACATTCATGACGGGAGACACATCAAACACACTCAGCCATCACTTTGTAGCTTCAGTTTGCCTCACCTGCATGTTTTTGGATTGTGAGAGGAAACCAAGCACCCACGCGAGCACGAGGAGAATGAACATGGAACATGCAAGCATTCGACGGTTAGCAAGAACTCCCGGGATCGACTGATGGAGCGCCGCGTCACATGATGTAGCGCTGGGCCACATGACCCGACCTCCACGATCACCTGACCCAGATCCAGGTCAGATGTTTTTAGTGAAGACAAAGCCATCAACAAGTGCTCAGCACCTGACTCAAACTCCTTCGGTAACTGTTCCAAGCGGCTCCTCGTGTCCTGTTGGTTAGGAAGGTTGCTGGTTCGATTTCGAGAGTCGACAGGTCACGACTGAGGCAAGGGCCCGAATTCCAAACTGCTTCTTCTGGGCTGCCCACCACAGCAGGTTCGTGTGCTCACTGCTGCCCTCTTGTGGGTGCAAATTTGTATTTTTACTGCAACCGTGTGTAAATTGTGTCTAAACTGGTAGATAAAAGGGCGATGTGCAAAACTGTCATCAAAGCGAAGTGTTATCATTTATTCTGGCGTCTTCGGGCCTGAAACAAGAAGCGATTCAAGCCAAAACGGTCAAGCGCTGAACGAGATGCTTCCAGATGCTTCACAACCTTTTTAAGTACACACATGACAACTCACCACGTCCGACACATCTGTGTTAACTCCAACATGGCTAAAGTGCTGCGACAGGGTAGAAAGTAGAAAAGTAGAAAGTAATGGAACATCTCGCCCGTCTCACCTTTAATAAAACTACGTCCACGTCTCTCCCTCGTTTGGCACACAGGCTGTACCTCCTCTTGTGCCTCTCGTACATCCTTTCCAAAAATGTTGAGAGAGTTTTTATTCCTCAGAATTTCCACCATGAGGTCGTGGCTGAGCGGCGTCTCGCCTGCTGCTGCCGCCGCTGCTGCCACCGCTGCTGCTGCCGCTGCTGTTGGGAGCTTCGGGAGAATGAGAAGCTGCTAATCTTTCACATCTGTGTGAAGTGCCGGCCCCTTTTCGCTGGCTCAGCCTCCGGGCCCTTGCCTTTTCCCCCTCCTCTCACTCTTTCCAATCCCTCGCCCCGGACACGCCCGTGCAGCCGCGCGACAATCGTCCGTCTACGGCTCGCACCTATGAGATCAGTTCCCGAGCGGACAGGAAGTCCGAGCGCTGCCACAGACTGATAGCACGGCTGTGTTAGAACGTTTTAGGGTTCATCCCGTGGTGCTTATGGCATGCACACACACACACACACACACACAGAATGAAGCCTGGGGGATGTCGAGACACAACAACACAAACACATTCGTACCATCTGCTTGTAATTGCTGGAGCTGAGATAAGTGCAGAACTCAGATTTGCTTCGGCTGGGTGGATCGACACCGGAACCGTTTTGACCCCGAGGCCACGACATTAACCTGACAAACACAGACCTGACGGCACTGGATCGAACCCCGATTGACCGGGTTTGTTTACATGCAGCTACAGAACGTACATGGAACAATATTAAGAACCGGATGGCGGTTTAAAGAACATTGTTAGAGAACTACAGAAGCTGTAATGTTGTATTTAGTGATGGTTAGATGGAAGGGAACCATGCAGCCGGATCACTTTGATTCTTATTAATAAAGTTAAATCATTTTAAGTTATTCTCTGTTGTAAGTTCATCATATTTATTTCTTTTTTTAAATTTCTTTAATGTTAATAAAGATAGAAAGTTAGGCGTATAATAAAGTGCACGACGTACCATCAGCCTACGTTTGTACCAGCATAAGGACGAGTGAACTCGAGACATTTATGGAACACAACGTGATTTTAAAAGTCGACCTGATGGACGGAGATTTTATGTCAATGTTGCTGCTTTGGTCCACAGTATTACGGTGATGCTAATTAACCTTCTTAAGCTTTACGGCGTCTTTCCACTTAATAAACGCCGTAAAAACACACAGAAAGTTATGAGCTCTGGCAGTCTGACAAACCCTGACAGACTAAAGTACTGGACTGTTCACACACACACACACACACACACACACACACACGGTTTCCCGTTATCTACCGACTCACTCCCACCCCCTCCAGTTTGAACTGTGAAAGTAAACACTTCCACATTGCTTCTGATTCCACATGCTAGCTTTGCTTTGACTAGCTGCAAGCACACGACCTGTGGAGTGTGTTAGCTTAACGGATCAGAAGCAGGAAATGTTACCGCGGCGTGAAAAAATGGACAGAAAAATGCTCTACATGTGGTGAACATCAGCGAGTCTTTAGTAGTTAGACGGGGTTCTTTGGTTTAATAAAACACTTCGTTATGACATCACAATCTGATTGGTTGTGAAGAGATCTAGTCGTGATGACCAAACCTTAACGTGCACATTGATGCACAGAATAATAAGAGTGAAACATTAAATGCTTTACATAAATAATTAGTAAAATTTACACAAGACTGCATGAGTATTTTTTGCATGCCGTACTGACTTAACACAAACATCGTATTATAATAAGACATAAAACCTGCACAACCTCGTTTTAAATAATAAGAATAAACAATAAACTTACCAACATGAGAAACTTTATAAAGTTCTGAGGCAATAATGAACGTACTGAAACATAAAACGTATATATAAAATAAATATATTCTTTTGTCCAATTCTTCCTGCCACCTTGAGGCAGACCAGGGAACTGCAATTAATTTGTTGTGGAACTATTTTTTTTATGAAGCGTCGTGGGTTCCTTAAGGATAAATGTGGTGGATTAACAGCTGATAACTGGCATCCACACAACTATTGTTTTAATTATTAGTGTTTAAATATTTCACAATTAAATCAAGGCAGGACAAGCGTGCAGAATTGAATTCTGACATCAGGGGTGAGAGTGTTTGTGTATGTGTGTATGTATGTGTGTGTGTGTATGTGTGTGTGTGTATGTGTGTATGTGTGTATGTGTGTGTGTGTATGTGTGTATGTGTGTGTGTGTATGTGTGTGTGTATGTGTGTGTGTGTGGGGGGGGGGGGTATCACGGCACGGCATCCATCTGAAAGCAGGCTTACTGGATGTTAGGAAGATAAACAGCGCCACCAGTTGGGCGTGTGTGTGCCCGGGTCTGCCGACCATCGGCTCAACATCATCCAGTTCGGAGGAAAATCACTCACATTAACGTCAGACCTGAACACTGAGGTGGAAAAGTCCTTCTAATCCTTCTAAGCTTTAGTGACGAGCGTATCCTGGATTTAAGAGGAAACTTCCCTTCCTGTGTTGGGGCATCGACTCGTTCTCCCATGACAACGTGGGAAGTACCGCACCCGGTACGTAACACTGAGGTCATGCTCAACACTGCCAGAAGTATTTACACACCGACTCTTGCTGTCAATGACGAGTGTGAGGTGTGCTTAGAAAATCTCGACAGAAAAGAATGTGCTAGTAAAACTTTAGATGGCGTGTCGACGTGCTGCAGAGAACGAACGAGACGGAGAGATTCGATAGACCAGCGACTGATTCAGAGGAATCGACTGAACCGACTCATTGAACTTGGTTCCTTGGGCTGAATCAGAATCACCAGCACTAGCACAGACGCTCCTGCAGGGGGAGCCGTGTCGTGCATCACCGAGTGATGCAGAAAGAGTCGTGTTCCAGTCTCCCGGATCTCACGCCGTACCCGCTTCAAAATACGGACCAGGTGATCGGACTGTCCGGTCGAAAACACGACTTTAAATGAAACATTTAGAGCCAAAACATCGTCGTTTATTCAATAAACAAAAGTTTCGTCCACTTTTGGATACAAATATATAAATATATATATATAATCTTTTATTAATAGCATTATTATTATTACTTGGGTCGTCGTGGTTACAGAACTGGGCTAATTATCGATTTCGTTGTTATCAGCAAAATGCTTTAAACTTGGTGTTCAAACCTTGAACAACCTAGAACAAAAATCGTTTGTGAAAGAGAGTTCGAAGGTTCACAATGTGACCGGTCTTCACTGAATCTTTATTTCGAACAGGCATTACCCACCATCAACGTTCCATCCCACTACAGATAATAATCGAGTCCCTCGTTGGCATTTTGGAACGAAACGTGTGTAAAAGGTGCAGCTGTGATGTTCAGAACCTTCGACACTCACCATAAGTTCATCGTCGTCTGTCCTATCAGGATCCATCTCCATCACAGAGTCCGTCCGATGTTCGGAACCGTCGTTTATTCCTGTGAGGAAACATTCGAGCGCAAAGTCAGTTTTGATGAGGGTGCAAAGTTTATGAAACAAACACATCTAATCTGGGTAAATCGGGCACAACTTGAACTACTTTAGTAATAGAAAATGATCTCTGATTTAAAAACATGCCGTCCGAGTTATCAAAACAACACCATCTGAAAATAGAAGCAAGAATTATTTAAGTTCTCAAATTCTGTAGAGAGTACCAGGATGTATGAAAACATGGCTGCAGTCGTGTACAGAAACTTGATTTCTTTACTTTACTTCTTTACTTTTTTAGCTTTGCTTCTCCTGAATAATCGTCTGCACATCCAGTTATTAAATAAATAAATTACTGACGTAAATAAATCCTCAGATCCAGCTGAACACTTTCTGTCCTGCCTAAAACACAGCTGGATTGTTCTGTGTTGCTATGTACACAATTACAACAACAACAATTACAAAAATAGCCAATTATTAAATCAGGAAAGGTCATGTGATGATATTGAAAGTGTAACGATAATAACAAGCCACTAACAAAAAGAAACCAACGGGGTGCTCAGATTGTGCAGGGGTATATTCTACTAGCACACCAGCACTGGTATTGTGAACACTGTCTGATCAGCCATAGACAGACAGATAGAAAGACATAAAGACATAAAGACAGATGTTTGTACAGCTGGATGGTCAGACAGGCAGATGATAGACAGACAGACAAATACACAGTCAGGTGGAAGAACAGAGAGACACACAGACAGATAGATAAAGACAGACTCTTATAGTGCAGTAAGTAATTTGCAGAAAAACAAATAGTAAACAAACAAACAAGCTTTTAGTGAAGTCTCACTTGTGTAAAGTAAATACAGATGATGAATATTTGCTATATTATATTAGCATCAGAGTACAAGGTAACATCTGAATCTTTTTTAATCGTACCTTTTTGAGGCTCTTTGATAGGTTTATTCTCATCCTGGAACTCTAGTCCGTCCCTGATTTCCGTCGTTTTTTTATCCTCAGTACACTCAGTAACAGCAACACGCGATAAATCCAACAGTCCAACATCGGAGCAAACAGAAGGCTCGAGGATCCCATCGTCCTCTCCAGGTGAGACGGGACAGGCTTCATTCACAGAAACTGATCCACCGTCATCACAACTCACACAAAGTTGTAGCTCTTCTTCTGTAAGAACATCTACCGGACCATCAGTACATTGTGGGTTTACTACCCGATCTGTCTGTAAGATCTGAGACTCGGGTGAGTCCTCGTCTGAGCACCGACCTCCAGTCGTCTCAGGATCGGACACTTCAGGGGAACTTTTGCTTTCCTCTTCTGACTCCGGTTCCTTTGTGTTTTCTGCTTCAGTTTCGGACTCTGGTGAGACCGAGATGACGGTACCGGTCGCATCAGACGTGTGATCCGGTTCAGAACTCAAACCAGACGTACACAGAGGGGGTTCGGCGACCAGGACTGCATGAACTCCATCAGGATCATTGTGGCACGTGTTGGTTACAGGACTGTCGGATTCAATTCTATTAAGAGAATTTGGATCAGGACTGCTTCCAGATTTTACACCAATAAACAAAAGTTTATCTTCTTCCTCTTCTTCATCAAGGGTGTCGTATTGTTCTTCAGATGTGTCACATGGCCTCTCACTTGAGACCTCCATTGTAGGTTCCACATCTGTAGAATCAAAGAGAGACTCCTTCCCGTCCCTTTCGTATGAAGAAGTTCTTTTCAGTTGGTCCGATTCCGATGAAGTGCTCTCTACCTCTCTGTCGTCATCACTTCCCGTTCCTTCAGAATAAGACTCCTGGTCTGAATTTTCGGCCGTGTCTATAGACTGTGTGATTCCCATATCTGGTTGCTGTGATAATCCCAGAAGCTGGTCTTCATCTGCTCTCCCAGAGTCCTCCTCAGAGTTCCACTGTACCTGAGCTTTATCACTTTCCTCTTGTTCAGTGTTACAGGATGAAGCTGGAATTCCTCCTGAGACTGAGCTGCTTTGTTTGTCGTCCCCGTTACGGCTTACTGCTTGTGCGTTATCATCGCTGTTGAAGTTTTGACAAGAACTCGCCCGTTTCTCGACGCTCTCATCATGGATGTTGAAGCAGGGATCTGTATCCCCATCACAAGGTCGGATCGAACCCCTACAGCTCTGCTCCTCCTTTTGGTCTCTATCCACATGAGCGAGGTTGGAACTTTCCTCTGTGACGTTGACGTGGCTCTGTTCCACCGGTTGGAAACAGGACTTACTGGTCTCCAGGTCGTCTGAACTGGGTGGTGGAGGAAACTCGGTTATGATCTGAAACACACAGAAGTATCGACAGATTAAATTGTACTCAGTTGACTAATCATGCCATAAAAAATGCAATGTTTATTTAAATATATTTACAGCATTCATAAGACATCTTTGTCCAAAACAACTTATGATTATAAAGAAACACTATTTTGAGCAGTTGAGGTTTAAGTTCAGGGGCCCAACAGTGATAAATTGGCAGTAGTTGGACTACTAAACCACTCGTGACACATTTGGCATTATAATTGTTTATTAGTCGACTGCACGTTCCCACTGCTGATACCAGTCACGTCATGGTGGGTAGGTAAGGCAAAGTAATACCTAAACTAAACTCTTAACTGCTTCCCGGGTGTCGTAGCTAGGGTAACCCACAGGTCTGAGCATGTGTGCATCACTACTACCCCATAGTGTATGGCCATGAATCAGAATCAGGCTTTATTGGCTCAGACATATTAGGAATTTGCCTTTGGTTATACAGAAGTGCACGAAAAATACAATGAAAATGTTCATATTGACAGATTGGGGTAAATGTAGACAGGCTAATTCCTGTGTGTGTGTGTGTGTGTGTGTGTGTGTGTGTGTGTGTGTGTGTGTGTGTGTGTGTGTGTGTGTGTAAAGTAAAAATATATACAAATACATTATTATACACACTAACACACACACTCACACATTCATATCAGTGAACATTGTGCAGTGTTCTGTGCAATACATTGGGGTAAATAAATGTGTGTATATGCACGGATTGGGTTAAATGCAGATGAATAATTCGTGTGTGTGTGTGTGTGTGTGTGTGTGTGTGTGTGTGTGTGTGTGTGTGTGTGTGTGTAAAGTAAAGAAATCTAACAGAAAGTCGAACATCTGGAAATATAACACAGTCTATTTAAGTAAACCAGGGAACGATTCCCGCTTATGCTCGTTTATACTTCAGCATTTAATTACAAATCGAAACAATAATGACCAAATTAGTCGTCTGTCATTAAAAAAATCACTTTAAAAACTTTAATACTAATAAAGATATATTAAAGACATATTAAAGGTGTGAGTAGGGTAGCGTTCCTCACCTGGACCTGCGTGGCGTTTCGGAGGATCAGGCGTCGCAGTTCCTGCACGTCTCCCTGCAGGCTGTGTGGCTCGGCGCCACGCTCGATGCCCACTGACAGGGTGTGGGTGTTCAGGCTCGGGTGGTGCCGGACCCAGCGTGTTCCCGAGGACCCCTGTCTGCTGGTCCCGGTGTTCTCCTGGCTCTCCTCGCTGCAAAGAAAACACAAGCAACTGAGTGTGAGTGCCACGCCCAGCCAGTCCAAACAAACTGCCGCCTGAAGAGCTCGGTAAACACAGCAATGTTAATCAGTTACACTAAACACACACACACACACACACACACGCACACACACGCACACACACGGCCACGACACCGGTCACTGGACGGCAGGACTCGTGCGCTGCCTTTCTGGTGCGTGGAAGCGCTGGCCGGCCGGTCAGACCTCACGTGTTGTGCAATCGTGCTTCGGGTGGAGTGGACTTTCACATTCGGGCCGAATGAAAGCGAGTGTTGTGCCCTTGTGAGTCGGAGAACGCTGATGTCATCGACGTGGGCGAGAGAAAGAGAGAGAGAGAGATGAATTTTTATTCTGTAAAACATCGCCCAATTACCCTTTAATAAAGGGTTTCTTAACGGTGGTGCGCCGAACTCTGGCATCTTGAGGTAAAACGGGATATTTCATCATATTTCCTGTTTTCTTTGGGTCATTGTTGTGTCTCGTGGAGCCGACTATCTCTCTTCTGGACTGTGCAGGAGGAAAAACAAAATAAAGCATGACACAGCCAACTCCCGGGACTCGTGCTATTAAAGCTATCGCTCAAAAACACTCCTTTTGGCAGTGGTCCAGAATCCCATTTCAATATTTGCCGCGTCTGTTCTGGCACCGTGTGCATTTTCTATCGATTTAGAAACAGGTTTACATACCGTGTGCTTTATTTAAAGCTCCGTGATTAATACATCAAGACGACGCCACGTGTCACACGGCTGGAAATGTCTGGAGCATCTGCCTGATCACTTTAGAATGTGTTCATTTGTTTATACAGATCTACAGCACAACCAAATTCCTTCTTTGCATATTTATTTATTTATTGAGCATTTTAACGTCGTGTTTGTTTGTTTTTTCAATCCCCGGCTCGTATCCATGACAGGAAACGTTCATTCATTCATCAAACAGAATATACGGATATACGGCTCACATCAAACACACTCATGGACTATTCGGTCTCTTCAATCGGCCTTACTTGCATGTTTTTAGACTGTAGGAGGAAACCGGAGTTCCCGGAATAGTGTGTGTAAATGAGTTGCACTGATTGGGTTCAAACACAGAACGGCTTAAAATCTCCTAATGTCTTGGCTGTCCAGCCATCGTACCAGGTGCATCGTCCCTGTTGGGATTCGAACCCTGTTGCGTTTGAGCGCCGTTTCAGATGAGCAGCCATATGGCTCATGATGAACAAATCTCGTGCAGTTGTACTTACTGTGTGAGGAGGTCTAACAGTGCACTGTGTCCATGACACCGGGCGAGGCTGAGCGGGGTCTCGCCCTCTCTGTTGGCCAGTGTTAGGGCCTGTCGGGCTCCGGGCTGCTGCAGGAGGAAACGGGTCACTCGCTGGAGTCCACGCCGAGCGGCGAAGTGCAGCAGAGTCTCGCGAGGCTCCGACGCTATGACAGAAATATTATACACATTTTATAACTTTAAAAATAAAGAAATATTAAAAACAACCACATATATTAATTAAATAATGCACATTCTGCAACAGCCAAGTGACTTTACAGATACGGAACCACCTGTCTCGCTCTCCGGGGGCGGCTGCGCCCCGGCAGTTACAGAACCGGTCTTGTGATCGGAAGGTTGCCGGCTCGAGAGTTCTGAGAGTCAGCAGGTCACGACTGACGTGTGTTTGATCGAGACACCGGGGAGAACCGTGGCTATAAGTGTGCACACTGCACCGACCAAGTGTGCTCATTACTACCCTCTAGTGTGTGCAAATGTGTTTCACTGCATGGAGTGGGTTAAATGGAGGGGATTGATTCCAAAGCATTTTAAGATTTCAAAATAAATAAATAAATGAGCTTTTTTAAAACATAAAAAGATGCTAGCACATCAGTACAGAGAGTCTGAACTCTAGACACTAGATAAATATGGAGGGTGGGTCTATATAGAGTAAATAATGCACGATCTGTCACGATATCAATATCATGATCTCTGTGTGTGTGTGTGTGTGTGTGTGTGTGTGTGTGTGTGTGTGTGTGTGTGTGTGTGTAGCTCTGAACATTTTAAATCAGATTTATTACACTCTTACTGTGTTCTAGGAGACAGTGAATGGCTTAGTAGTCAATGTACTAAGCAAGAGACCAGAAGGTCACTGGTTCAAGCCCCACTGCCACCAAGCTGCCCCTATTGGGCCCCTGATCAAGGGTGTTAAACTAATGGCGCTCCAGTGTAATTGTAAGTCAGCTTAGAGTCAATAAAGATTGTGAGTATTATTATTATTATTATTATGTTTCTCCTGCGCTGAACCTTTTCATCAGACATGTGAGAGCACAGACGGCTGAATGACAGACGCTCTGTTTGAACACGCAGCCCGTTCAGGTCGCTACAGGTTTCCAGCGTGCACGAGTGAGACACAAAACCTGCTGTGTAAACACCTCAACACTTTGCTAACCACATTGCTAATCGTTAGCTTTGGTGTTTTCTGATACGGGTTCGACAACACTGTTTTCAATGAAGCCAAAACATCACGCTCGCACACCTTGGACATTTTTGTGTGAATATTCACTATTAATTTCTTAAATTAAAAAAAAATAATAAAATGTCCGTCTCTAACTTCTTAGACAGACTTTGCCCGAGCTTGTGATGACGTTTCCTGAGCAGCGCACGGATGGTACCAGGGTACCAGGGTACAGAGAATCAAATGGAGAGAAAGAAAATGTTTAGCGGCGGCTTAACACTTATAATGTTTATTTCTCTGTCTGTATATAAATATTTACGAATGCGTCTCTATTTGGCGACACTCTGATATTAAGACTGATTAGGCTGATCATTTTACACACTATGAAACGATCCCCCACAACAACAGGGGGCGTCGAGTCTTTGAGGGTTCCGTCGTGTTTGTGTTTACTTTCTGTATTTAATGCCGAGTGAGGAAGTCCGTTGTTGTAAATGTTAGCTGACCGATTAACACATAAGATCATAAGCGAAACGTCATAAACATCAAGGCGTCGACATCTACCGGGAGAGATGACTTTAACCACGAGTGATCACCATCGTTTTGATTGCTACAGTGCTCCCCCTGGTGGTCTGCGTTGTTTCTAAGTGTAGTTTCGGCTTCGCGCTTGTTTTGGGATTTTTTTACGGCCAGTTTCCTCCCAAGATCCCAAAACATGCTGTCAGGCTAAGTAGATATTTTCCACTGGGGTTAATAAAGCACGCATTACAGTGCAGGTTCCCAGCCCAGATAAATAGGAAGGGTTGTGTTAGGCCAAAGTTACGCAGAATCAATAATGCGGATTTGATGTGGAGACGCGTAACAGGAGCAGCTGAAAGGATTGTGGCTGTAAAATTTACCGTCATTTATAAATGACTGAATGTAATGACAGTAAAAATAAAAGAACATGTTGAAAATGTCTGACCCTCTGGTTCAGGGTTATTTTAATCAGGCAGGAATGTTTGTCCTGGACTGGCAAACACACTGTTCGCTCTCATGGTTACCAAACGAGAATGTAAAATAAAGAGGGAAAAACTCTGATAAAGAGGCTAAGAATAACCGCAGTGGTTCTGCCGGCCACTTGAGAACGCTCTCGTCTCCTTTCCTATTGATTAGACTCTTCATATACTGATGTAGTCGCTATCACACGCCGGCATACGTTCACGTTTACATCAGACCCTCTTATCCAGAAGCACTTACAGAAGCGCTCGCTCGGTAAATATTTCCTCACACAGAGTGACCGAGTAAACAAATCTACTGAAACCCTGCGAGGACAGAAACGACCGAGCAGAACATTGTGACCACCGACAGGCCACGTCAACACCACTGAGCATTATGATATCTGGTCATTACAGCACATGTTAATGGACTAATTACCCTGCTGCTCAATACCCCGTCCCCCACTCCCCCATCAGCTAATGGATGCCTTGTGCTGATCAGCATCGTCTCACGAGTGATGTGGGGAGACACAGCGCCTCTCATGGACCATCAAGTGAGTTTGGATCTTGCAGGGTGGTCAGTATCAAAAGTGGTCCTGGGAAGGAACAGTGGTGAACTGGTGACAGGGTCATTCATGCTTGTATGGAAGTTAATACGGTTTGTGTCGGGAGAGGCTGAGCAGCCAGAGTGAAGTCCAATGAGACAGGTGGTCATAATGTTAAGCCTGATCTGTGTATATAGGTAGACAGAAAAGCCTGTTTGGCCCCTGAGCGAGGCCCTTAACTTTCACTGCTCATATATTGTCTAGATAAAGCTATCTACTACATGCTGAAAATGTAAATGTGATGTAAAATGTGATTTGCAGAGTCAATTAGGACTCAAGGTAAATGTGAATTCATTATATATATATATATATATACCTTATTCTGACTCTCTGATGCCCTCTGGAGGTTGAAAATGATTTAAATGATTAGCAAACCTTGTAATGCAACAAAATAGTATAATTAATTAGAAAGAATGACTGGGATTGCTTGAATCTTTATTATTAATAATAATAATAATATGTATTATTTAATATTTATAATGTTTAGTTTTGTTTGTTACATTATTTAGGATGGTGTAAATGTATACAGTTTATACTCAAACAGTCGAACACAATAATCCTTCTGTGATTGTGGAGTTGCAAAGTAAAAACCATGTTTATACAGTTATTTTGATATATGTTCATGCCTTATAAACCATCTCACACTGTTATAAGCATCTCCAGAACAGTTCTGCTGCATAAAGCCTTTATAATCTCTTAGATATTAGGTACGATTGGTTAAAATGATGAACGTAAACACACTGATTATAAACTACACACAATATATGTATCGTAGATCGAGATAGAGTTGTGTGTGTGTGTGTGTGTGTGTGTGTGTGTGTGTGTGTGTGTGTGTGTGTGTGTGTGTGTGATCTCACCCTGCTCATAACCCAGAAGCCTCCAGTCAGAAGGCAGTTGTAAGTGCGAGAGAGCGAGCGCCAGGTTCTCGTCCATCCTCTCACACTCCTGTAGAGGAATGTGTCGCTCGTCCAGCATCAGCGCTTCCTCCATCAGGTCGAGCTCGTCCACCGCGCTCACCAGGAACTTTGCCATGTCCAGGGCCAAATCGTGAACGAAACGCATCTGATCCGAGGAGACGTGACGCACGAGCCCGTCCGGACTGGCGGAAAGCAGGGTGACCTCCACCTCCTCACATATCTCATGAGCTGTGAGAAATAAAAGAGACCGTAAGTCAGACAGACACACCCAGGACGGAGAGCACACACAAAGCACTGTGCTTTCACACACTTTTAGTTATCCTCCACATTGAACCAAATCTGTGCAGTGAAACACACACCTTATTACCTTATTTACCTTACTATTACTACCTGTATTACCTATTGATACCTATTACCTATCTTCCCTTACTATAACTTACTATAACTATTACTTATTTAACTGCTTTGTGTAATGATGCTGCTGCGGGACCTGCTAAAGGGATTTATAAACTTCTATCTATCAATCTACAATAATATAACGATCATAATAATACATTTTTTGTTCTCTTACATCATAAATTATTGAACAGAAGTTAAAATTCTTTGTCTTTAATCAGATAAACACTGACTGAGTGATTTTTAAGAGCAAAGAATGATGTAAAAATCATCCTGCAGGGAAATTGAAATGTACAACAGGGGGTGAAAAGGCCTTTTAACCGATCTGCTAGAATATTCCACTTAAGATGCCGTGGCTGAAGCAGTGAAATGTTTGTCGGGTGTAAATAAGAGTGTAAAAGGATCCGCTTCCTTACGGCAGTAAACCCAGCTCATTATGTGTACGGAAACACACACCCTGCCCATAACCGCTGTGGCATGAGTGTGTGGTTTCTGTAAACATGACGCCGCAGCTTCACCCAGCAGCGGACCGTTTCCCTAAATGACACGAAAAGTGTGAAAGTAAAAACAAAGAGGAAAAATCAGGAAGCACGGCGAGCGACAAGGACACGATTTAGCCTTGAGATTTCTCATCATCACACCGTTGCTCTTAGTGAAAAGATCCTTCACGTTCCAGAGTCATTAACAAGCCGCCGATGACGTGCATGATCACACAGAGGTGAAAAATAGTTACACAGCCAATCAGTGTTTTGTAACCCAACCGCTTCCCAAAAAAAGCTGCTAAGCTCACCGCAGTCAACATTAAATCATCGGTTTGTTCCCAGGGCCCCAAGTTTACGTCGACATTTACAGCATTTAGCAGAAGCCTTCATTTAAAGTGACTTACAATTATAGTTAGAATGAGCAATGAGGGTTAAGGGCGTCGCTCAAGGGCCCAATGACAGCAATCTAGCAGTGGTGAGGTTTGAACGGGCATCTTTAGGGGTTGCCAGTCCTGTACTGAACTGCTATGCTACCTTGGAACTGCAGCGATCCAGAAGCTGTTTTTGTTGATGTATATATACAGTATAAGAAAGAATAAACATGATCAAGATGATCAGGCAGATTCACATAAACTGAACATTTCAGTCTGAATGTCATGATTACAGAACTGAAACTGACCTACAAATTATATTCTACGATAATAATGTTCTATTGGGTTTAAATGAAGCTTTTGGCACAAAATTCGGTTCTTTTATATTTGCAGCATTTGGCAGACGCGGTTATCCAAAGATACTTACAAATAAACATTAAATGACTTGCTCAGGACATCAGTAAAAACTTGGTAAAATTGGGGCTTGGGGCTTGAACCGGCAAGCTTTTGTTCTCTAACTCACTACCTTAACCACTAAGTCATCACTGCTAATAAATAGCCGTGATACCAGATCGTACTGTGTAACTGTAATTCAAAACAGCAACCTGCGGAGTCCCTCACGAAGCAATCTTAGGGCCGTTGTTATTTATCTTCTGATTCTACAAACGGATGGCTAACAGCACCCCCTAGAGGAATACACAGTTACAGGTCTCGCTCAAAGACCCAACAGTGGCTGTGTAAAAGAGTTTGGATTCGAACCACCGATCGACCCACTAGGCAACACCATCCCTCTGTTACGAGGATGTCTTGAAATGTGTTCGTGTTTATCTACAGTCTGACGTTTGGAGGCCAGATCATCATGTCGAGAATCTTGGAATCTTGGATTTTTTGATAATGAGCTCCGTTTTCATTATCACACGAGTTATATCAGTCGAGCAGCGTATTTCTATCTGAAGGTATTTTATCTCAAAAATTCAGGACCTCTGAGTCCCGCCGATAGCGAGAAACGTCTGCATGCTTTATTGTGCCTGGCTTCGACTACTGTAGCGACGGGTACATGAAAGAACCATTGCATTAATCGAGGCATTTGTTACACGCATCCAGAGCTACTTACAGTTCTACAGTTAAGGGCCTCGACAGATTAACCGGTCTCGACAGATTTTAAGATTGTTTTATTGCTACTGAATACATCTCTTATTTTCTCGTTAAACATTTACGGCACAGCAATGTCGAGTAAATGTGTAACACCGCATTCCAAACCCTCCCGGAAGTGAATCTGAGCAGGAAAACAATTACAACCTTAATGAACGATCTAAACAGAAGGTGCACTTGCACATTACAAGCATGTTTTAGTGAAATAAACCTCAGTGCACTGAAAGTACCGGGTTCGAGCGCTGTTATGTTATGTTATGTTTACACTACGTGCACCAAAACCGACGCTATTATAGCGACGTAACGGAAGAGGCGGGACTTAATATCGGCCATCTGAGAATCAGAAGCAGAGATGACTGCTTTGTATAAATGTGAGTAGTGTTAATGTTCATGACATTATTCTTTAGTAAATAAAAGCATTAACATTCATCATGTAAACAAAACTTGGTGGATATTTTGCCTTGTTACCAAACTACGATCAAAAATTCATCCGTCACTTCCCTGAAGTGTCGGTTGTTTCCAATCTGAGACGAGACTTACCGATGAAAGTGTGCACAAAGACGCAGATGTGCACAACACACTACATTAAAGTGCACTCGGGACACACCTAGAAACTGCTGTTCATGTCCGGACGTCATGTCCTACGCTGCACTGAGACCGGAAAATATCTGAAAATGTCCTTCCCTATTAATAGATCGATTTTCCTTTACGCTTGAACCGCTGCAGTAATTAGACAGTAAATGTTTTGGGTATTAAACTGGTAAATCGGCAGCTTAATGGGCCTGTGAATTTGACTCAGGGGTGCGTTCAGACGTACCTGGACAGACCAGCTGGAGGGTGTCAGGACTGACCCTTGAAGTGCTGCTGATGTGCTTCTGAGTGGATCCGGTGAAGAGCAAGAAGAACTCAACGTCCTCGGGATTAAATTCTCCATCACACAGCTCTCTGTCGCTGAGCTGGACTGTAATGAGACAACTACCCTGTACACACACACACACACACACACAGTTCGTCTATACAACTGATGCAATTATTTGATAGGAATTGTACCTTGTGCGTGCACTGCTGCACCGTCACAATAACAACTAAAGACATTTTTTTATATTTTCATGATGAAACAGTTCTGCTCAGCCTTTTGGGTAAAATAGTCTGTATTTAAATCATCTTGTTTACTCCTCGAGGCTTATTTACTCTTTATTCTTCTCTGTGGAATCGACGCATTGATGTGTTTGTGTTTTCGTGAACCTCGCCAGAAAGTGTCTGCGTCGCCCGATGTGCACCTCCAACATGTTCTAACTACACATCAAAATGATGCATTTCGAGAGAAGTAGTGGCACAAACCACAAGGGGGAGCACAAAGGCTATCAAAACAATAGTGTGCACGCTTGTAGTTAAAGTAGTCGCTCCCTGTATATGGCGGTGCCTTTATGTTTACGATGTTTAGTTTATGATCTGACATTTAAAATCGTTGTCGGTGCTAAAACCGTAAAGTAAACACAGATGTGACCCTCAGAAACTCGACGCCCCCTAGTGTTGTGGTACGTACACGTCAGGCTCAACAGGGGGGAATGTAGATGCACAAGTATAAACCGGTCACCGTGCTGCATGGGTTTTAATATATTTTGATATAAAAGATATATATAATAAACACACCAGTTTTATTTTAATTGTAAGAAGTCTAAACATTTATTTTATTTACTCTAACTGTGCGGGTAATAGTCTGTTGATGCACTGATACAATTCTTAAGCCGAAACGAATGTGTAACTACAATAGGGATAATATTATAACTACTACATTATTATAGAGTTATAATATTCCAACTATTACAAAATATTATAGAGAGATTATTATGAGGCATCATTTCAACACTCATTTATAATAAGTTGGATTAAGCTTCACTTCAGCCAGTTATCACACTGATGCGAGGAGAGATGATCCCTCCTTCATGAATGCACGGATTATCTCCGCTGTCGCTACAATTATCGCGGCGCTTTGACCTGATCTGATATGGTTTTGCCTGCACAACTGCCCTGTGTGACGTATCTTTGAAGCCGGATCGGATATCCGAGCAGTCGGGGGAAACTCCTGTGGAAGGGAGCGTCCCTTTGTTGACTAAATTCAGAGTGTCAGCCGGGACTGAGAATGATAGGAACCTGAACCTGTCCTCCCACCGTCCACACACAATCCACACCCGTCAGTTATGTGGTGAAAGCTTGGGGTTGCACTGCGGTCGATTCCCACACCGGATCTCACCGCTACCTTCTGTCTGGGTGGCCGAGAGCAAAGACGTAACGCAACAGGGTGTGAATACTTTACTACAAAACTCCTGTGGCACCAACACATGTTAAACACACACTAGGCAACTTATGAAGTGAATGAATAAGATTCATCCTGATTTAGATGATTAAATGAATCAGTATGGGGTGAATGAAGGTTCTCTTCATTCTCGCCCTACTAAGGACGCCATTAGAGATGGGCCATGGCACTTCAGCTTGGTGGTGAACACTACAGTGCTCAGATGGAACAAAACTGCTTCTCTTCTTTAGCGTTAGTTCAGGTTGAATCCTGATTGTTTCCTGAACACAAAAAGCTCTGACAAGGACCAGGGGATCGAACCGTGTGTTACCCAGTCAGCCACCGTCCCAGTCCGAGTGGATTGATTTGGATAATGAAATAAAATGCAGAATTATTGGTCATATTTTATGTTTATTAAGTTCTTGAGGACAGTGTAGGCTAGTGGTTAGTTTAAACCAGGGGTCACCAACCTTTTTGAAGCTGCGGGCTACTTTTGGGGTACCAACTAATGCGGCGGGCGAC
>JAOTRQ010121222.1:0-17265 GCA_028565875.1 Hoplisoma paleatum | reverse complement strand
CTGTTAAAGCCAACTTGAAATGCACCTCATTAGTAGTTGGTTTTATTTCAATTCAGCAGTAATTTAAACTTTTTATTTAGATTGTCAAAATATAAAATGTTATTAGATTTAATCCTGTTTATTTAAAAAAAACTGTTACATTTTTCCTGACTCAGCTCATGGTGGTCAGAGGTGCAGATGGGTCCACCTGACCCCATCCTTGGGGTCACTGAGGCATTTAAGCGTGATACCAACCCGAAGAAAATGAACCTTGGAGTGGGGGCTTATCGTGATGACCAGGGCAAGCCATACGTCCTCAGCTGTGTCCGCAAGGTGCAATTTAAATATTATATATATGTATATATTTAAATGTTGTAAAAATGAAAAAGGAGTAGAAAGCATGATTTTATTAAAGATACATTGTTTATACTGAAGTTCTGTACCCAAAGTCACAATAGCTGCTGCTGTTAGAGACTATACACAGCTAGACTGAGCAGCATTATTGTGTGTTTAAATTGTTTTGTTCTTTGTGGTGACAGGCTGAAGCTCAGATTGCTGCTAAGAAGCTGGACAAGGAATACCTTACTATTGGTGGTTTAGCTGAGTTCAACAAGGCCTGTGCTGAGCTGGCTCTTGGACCTAACAATGAAGTGCTGAAGAGTGGAAGAGTAAATACAAATGACATTCTATTTTGTACATAAGCTAAATATCTTTAACATATAGCCTAAATGTTGTCTTTTTTGTTTTTACACAACAGAGTATCACTGTTCAGACTATTTCAGGGACTGGCTCTCTGCGTGTTGGAGCCAACTTTCTGGTGGGTGCTTTACTTTGTTACTTAAATAAATATGTAAATTTTAATGTTTTCATTTGATTCATTTATTTCTGTAGTCTCGTTTTCACAATGCATCGCGAGATGTGTACCTGCCAAAGCCTTCATGGGGTAATCACACACCCATCTTCCGAGATGCAGGCATGCAGCTTAAAGCGTACACCTACTATGACCCAAAGACCTGTGGCTTTGACTTTAAGGGAGCCCTTGATGATATCTCGGTAAGATGCACATAAAATAATTTAATATGAACCTTTGTGCCTTTTAAAAGTTGTTGTTGTTGCTAATCATTTGGGTGACCAAAATATAAAAAAATAGCTGAATTGTAAATGGAATAAGTAGGACATGGATTGTATCTGCAAACTAGTCGTCATAATTAAATGGGCTTTAGTAAATTTAATAGAAACTAGTAAATATATTGAATCCTTTCACAAACACAATTGCATGTTTAGTAAAGGTTCTGTAATGCTATGCTAGCTCCAGAAACGGGGGGGGGGGGGGGTCCAGCATTTGGGAGCAGGTCTAAGAGCCCTGAAAGTAACTTTTTCCTATTAAAAGATACTTCTGTTCGGCATACATTTCAGTTGCACTTACAAATTATGCAATCATGATTGTACTTTAGCACCTTTGGACAGCAAAGTAATTTCACCGTCCAAACTTTACAACAAAGAATATGCTATAAAATAAAGCATATTGTTTTACTGAGCATTTGTCTATAATAAAATTTGTGCACTCAAGTTAACTATTTTACATACTTAGTGACTACGTGCAAGACATGATATTAGATAATTCTTTGTTAGACCAATGGGGGATACCACATAGCGTGATCTAGAAATGCAAGAGCCAATCCCTGGCAGACAATGACACAGACTGAATGACTGTTTAATTGTTTACTCAAAAACTGTCAATGAATTTAATAATTTACATTATATATGTCGTGACTTGTAATGATCATTACCATATATGTTGTGCTAAACAATTTCCTTGTTGTTTGCTCAGAAAATCCCAGAGAAAAGTATTATCTTACTGCATGCATGTGCTCACAACCCAACTGGAGTTGACCCGAAACCCGAACAGTGGAAGGAGTTGTCTGATGTGATCAAGGTATCGTTTTGCATCAATTTAATTGTAATTTAGGTAAAAAAAATCTTGCTGTGTAATTTTTGTACTTTAATATCTCTTTTTTGGAACAGAAAAGAAATCTCCTGGTGTTTTTTGACATGGCATACCAAGGCTTTGCTAGTGGAGACATCGACAGGGATGCATGGGCAGTACGCCACTTTATTGAGCAAGGACATAATGTTGTGCTTTCACAGTCTTTTGCAAAGAACATGGGTTTGTATGGTAAGTGCTAAACAGCCTCTACTAGCATGTTTACAATTTTGTACTTAACCCTCTACTATAACCAGTTTTCCATACACAAGTACTTTACAAATGTTAAAAGTGCACATTTAAGCATAGCAAAGCTCAAAATTGAGGGGTGGGTGCTTATGCTGATATTTCATAAATGTGTGTTAAAATTGCAAAACATTTGGATGGAAAGCCGGTTGATTGACCAATCTGATCTCAGTAGTTAAGTTAAATTTCAAAAGTAATGATAAAAAATATTTTTCCTGAAGCTTAGGTAAGTAAAACTAGCTGGACATGCACATTAAATACAAGTTCAAAACTATTACAGCATAATAAGTTAATTTTTAATAATTATTGAGACTTTGTGAAAGAATAAAATGATCCAAAACACCAAGTATTGAAGTCAAATACAGCAGGAATATTAAGTAGTCAATAGCGTTTACTTTAGTTTGGATAATGGAACAGTCTTCAATTTGTTTGGCAGTGATTTTCAAATCCTACATTAGTTGTCCAGCAAATGGTATTACTAAGTGTTTATGGCTAGTTCATCTGTTTTTGTTTTTTATATTTGTGTTAACCACAGTTCAAAGCATTACTTTTTAAATATTAATCATTATTAAAAACAAACACGATGCATGTTTTGGGCAGGTGAACGTGTTGGCGGTTTCACTATCGTGTGTAATAATGCTGAGGAGGCCAAGCGTGTGGAGTCCCAGCTGAAGATTCTCATCAGGCCCATCTACTCTAACCCACCCATGAATGGAGCTCGCATTGCTGCAACTATCCTCAACACACCTGAATTCTACAGCGAGTGGTTAGTCACAGTCATTTAATTCTTTTTACTCCTGTGTAGCAGGGCTGCACGCTTAATCGTATTTTTATTATCGCGATATAAACACATCAAAAGAGCCACTATAATGCCTTGAATAGCTGCAAACTTAAATTGCATCACCTACGTGCTTTATTCACGTGCAGAAACAGAGGGAGCGCGTCACACTGCTATAATGACATGTCGTAAGTAGGTAGTGGGCAGAGCGATGTGAACATGCTTATCAGACGCCATCAGTCTGGAAAAAAAAATTGCAGAAAAATCTTCGAGAAGCGAAGTTAACTCAGACAGGTTATTCCCCCGCATGGCTCTGTTCTGTATGTTGATTTAAAATGGCAACCATGCTCATTTGTTAGGGAGCTAAAGCGTCTAGTGACAAATCTAGCAACTTTTTGTGGTGTTCTTGGAGACTTTTAGAGACACTGAGATGAACACGCATACTCTTCAGTTACTGTCCTCCGTGAGCAGAGGGTGCTGTTGTGAGCCTTATTCTTTAAAACTCGCAGTGTCTGCGCAAGATGCCTGGTGATGTTTGTTTATTTATTTAAGTTGGTTTCCTCAGCTGAACCTGCCATAGGAGACCAAAATGAAGATGAAGGGTTCAAACTAAGGAAAACAACTAAAAAAAAAAGAATGGCAAGAACTGTCATTGTCTCTCATAAAGGATTTAGGTCCTTTATGGGTTGGATGTAGAATAGCAGTTTCTGCTTACTGCTACTCTTATGCTTGACCTTTAACAACAAAGCAAAAAACTGATTTATGTAATTTACGTAAAAAAGCCGTACAAAGCCTTAAGGTCATGAAGTTATTTTATGAAGTAACAGGAAACGGAAGTTCAGAAGTTTCTGTCCCACAATATTATTCCTTGGTGTCTTAAATTATATTCTGTAATTTAGGCAATGGCCTCGTTTAGCAACTTTTAGTAGCCAATAGCATAGATTTGTGACAGTGACTCAGGCTCTTTTTTGATTCCAGCGCAGCATATGAGAATGTCTCGTGTTTAGCTTGCAGGAGAACAAAGAATCACAAGCATATATACACTGATAATTGTTTACACTCAGTAAGCTTTTAGGAGATTGTTTTCTGACTTCTGGAATGCTTCCTTCGGCTGGGCGATCAGAGTCGACCCTAACAGTTCCAAAAAAAAGGACGCATGTCTATAGTTTGGCAATAGTTTAATTTTACTCTAGATTAAATATTATTTTTTTAAAACGAGACAAATGAATGTTCTGCTGTTCCGAGACACTAAATTTGTGTTTTAATCTTAATAGTGTGCACATGTGCCCTAGTGGTCTGTTACACCAACATACTAGTGACTGTCTGCTCAAGTACTTTAGGGTGCTTTCCAGTCTCTAATAGAATTACAGTGCGTCCAGAAAGTATTCACAGCGCTAAATTTTGTGCACATTTTGTTACGTTACAGCCTTATTCCAAATTGTATTCAATTAATGTTTTTCCCCAATATTCTACACAAAATACCCCATTTTGACCATGTGAGCAAAATTCCTTGTTTTGAAAATGTATTAAAAATAAACAAAGAAATCGTATTTACACAGCCTTTGTTTAATTTTTGTCTCAGAGGTCTACAGACAATTCCTTTGACTTCATGCTTGGTGTTTGCGCTCTGACATGCATTCAACTGTGGGACCTTATATAGACAGGTGTGTGCCTTTCCAAATGTCCAATTAACTGGATTTATCACAGGTGGACTCCATTTAAGCTGTAGAAACATCTCAAGGATGATCAGTGAAAACAGGATGCACTTGTGCTCAATTTTGAGCTACATGGTGAAGGGTGTGAATATTTACATAAATCTTTTTTTAATAAATTTTCAAAACGCTCAAGAAAACTTTCACATGGTCATAATGGGGGTATTTTGGGGTTAAGAGATTAATGTAATACAATTCATATCCATGTCAGTGTGCATACACTAACCCAAACGAGAAAGGAAGTGCATGTGTTTGCTTCCAAATGTGGATGGGATGTTCAGCCATGGCAACCATTTCATCATAAGACCAGTTCTCTTACCACCAGGCTTTGAAGTGTTCTCATAGGGGTTGGACAATGAAACTGAAACAATTATTTATTAGTATTATGTAGTGCCTCCTGTTGCAGTTAATACAGTGTCAGTTTGGAAATAACAAATACAAGTCCTGCACAGTGGTCAGGGGGATTTTAAGCTATTCTTACAAGTCCTGCACAGTGGTCAGGGGGATTTTAAGCTATTCTTTTTGCAGGACAGTGGCCAGGTCACTGCATGATGCTGGTGTAGGAAAGCGTTTCCTGTCTCACTCTTCCAAAACACTTCAAAGTGGCTTAATAATATTTAGATCTGGTGACTTCATCAAATCAATCTTTCACCAGCCTTATTGTGTGTTGGTGCATTGTCATCCTGATATACGCCACGATACAAGTATTGAGCCAAGGGAATGCCTTGATATGGCAGCACAAACCATTGCTGATTCACCGTGGGCAGCCGTGATTTTGTTTTTTGGATACAATCCGGGTTAGCACCAGAACATCCCTTTCAGACAGCTTACTCTTGTGTCCGCAGTTAATCCTGTTGGATGCTGTACGTCGTTCTTGGTAGTATGCTGACATTACCCTGGATACCGTGGCTCTTGATACATCACAAAGACTGTCTTTTTACAGATGTGCCAGCAGGACGTGCACCAACAATTTGTCCTCTTTTGAACTCATGTCACCCATAATGTTGTGTGCAAAAGTAAGAGCAGTGTTAAGGTTCAATTAGCAGGATAAAAGCAAAGTGCAATTAATGAAGATTGGCCACCATGGTGGTCCAATTTAGTCATGAAACCTCCCACACTAAAATGACAGGAGTTTCACTTTAATTGTCCAACCCCAGTATATACATAATATACTTTCAACACAGTAAGTAATACTTTTTGTACTAAAGTTGAACTTGATGTTTTGCCTTACTGAATAATATGGTTATAACATGGTTCTTTTTTTAGGCTGGTCGAGGTCAAAAGCATGGCTGATCGCATCATCAAGATGAGGGAGATGCTCGTCTCAAACCTTCAAAAAGAAGGCTCCACTCAGAACTGGCAACATGTCATTGACCAGATCGGCATGTTCTGCTTCACTGGCCTGAAGCCTGAACAGGTTAGTCAGCTACTTAATTAGATACTTCATTTTAGTGTTTCATTTATAACTTATGTTTGTTTTTGTTTTTTTACCACAGGTGGAGCGTCTGATCAAGGAATACTCTGTATACATGACCAAAGATGGGCGTATTTCTGTGGCAGGCGTCACCTCTGGTAACAATGCCTACCTAGCACATGCTATCCATGCTGTTACCAAGTGAAAAAAGCACATTATTGAGGAAAGGAGTATTTGTGGATATTGATGTTGCACAAACAAATGTATCAGTTTGTATAGTCCTACATTAAAGCAAGGTAATACAAAAGTCTGCTTATCTGATTGGTTACTGGGTTCAAAGTCTTTTGCTTCCTGTAAACAGCGGACTATGTGATTTCAACCCAAAGCACTTGGTTATAAAAGTTTGTTGCTATAACTTTGTCCTTACGGTTAAGTTTTTGTTTACTAAAACTCATGAACTGCAATTTGAATAAAGGCACTTTTAAAAGTCTGTGTTCATTGTGTGGAATGACAGGCTGGTTGCTGTGAGCTTTTGACTCGTAATTTGGACAGTCTAGATCCAGGGTTTCAGGGGGTACATTTCTGTTACAATTTGCAATTAATAATCTGAGTTGGACTGCCAGATAAAGTTGGCAGTAAAACAATTTTACTAATGCATCACTTTTCAGAATATCATCCATAGAAATCTAATGATTTAGAACTTTATTATTGCCGCTATTACAGACAAAATTAATTTGTGGGGTAAGCTGTTAATATTTTTAAAATCAAATAAGTGAACACTTTTGCTGCTGTGTGTGTTCTGTGTATTTAAATTTCTAGTTAAATGGTTAGAATTCAAAAAGATTTGCGGTCTCATTTGATCCAGTCAACATTTCACAGGGTTGTCTTAAGTTGTCCATTATTTGATTCACTTGCTTTTGTCAACTGTCATTCTTGTTACTTTTCATTACTACAATATCATGCAGTAAACAGTTTAACAATGCTTAAAGTGTCTCTTGCATTTTTTAATCATTGATCAAATGAATAGATACCTAATCATACTTTATCCACCAGTGTATTTTTGGTGGGGGGTATTTCTGGCTGGAGAATTTTTTTTTTTTTTACCTGAGAAGAAGTGAAGACACTCTCAGTATAGTCATGATTAGTGATCTCATTTTTGGCCTTTTTATTTCTGTTATTGAAATATTTGAAGCAATAAAGTTTCTTTTTGACCTGCCCATAAGATTTAGTACACTCTCTTTGCCACACAGTGGGCATGTGGGAAGAATTCAACCCGTGTTTACAGCAAGACTGTCCTGGGTTTGATTCCTTGGTGAATTCATTTGGGTCCTTTAAGGGTGGTTGCCTCATTCCATAGGCTAAAATATATTGTAGGAGTTATTTGTTATTAGCTTGCATCAAACAAGCATTCTGGCTATATTGGTTTTTTTTTATTTAACTTTGATTGCAAACTCACAAAAACATTCTAATAATTTTCACTTTTGAATTGAGCATTGTAAAGTGCTGCATATTATTTTATAATCTAGGTAGTGTCATCAGACAAGACACCTCATTTTCAGTAAACCATTATTTTACAAAATAAAATACTGAAAAAAATACTAAAGAAAACAATTGTTTATCATAACTATATGAACCTCAACCTAAGAAAGGTAAATGTGTGAACGTCATTAATTTATTTATTAAGATACTGACTATCTAAACCACTAATGTTTCCATACAATAATATAAACAATACATGTGATATTACATGTGATACTATTTCCTTTGTTTTATTCAATGTTGATTTTTAAAAAATGTATGCTTTTGGAGGACCGTCCGGTAATGGGGATCCTATGTAGCTGCTTTCTTTATACAGTACTTGCTTTCTGTTACAAGCGTACTCTCATGCTGTTCGTGTTCACGTGCACGAGCGTATAAGCAGACCACATAAAATGGTTTTGTTCTATTATGATGCTATTCTCAACAAGCTAGAATGTTGCAAAGTGTATTTTCACTGTCATGATCATGGGTAATCTGCTCCTGATCCCAAAATGTATTCTTTAAACTCAGTTCTGCTGTATCTGTTCACATTTGAACAATGAAGATTTATGAACCATTTTTCCGGAATTAAAAAGTTTCTCGTTTGTATTATATTGTATACATTTTTAAGATTGATTTATATGTAAATAAAAAAGAACAGCTAATGAAAGGTGCTGTGTAAAAGTATGGTTATTGTAAGTGCCTTATTAAATCTGTAATGTGCTTTAACAAATTTTCCTCTGACTAGTGGAGTAAACTTTGCTTTAATGTCACATGTTTACTTAGCAAACATTTAAAATCCCAAAAGTTCTTTCTGGCACTTCTTGGAGTAATCTATGAGGTTCTTTGAGGAACTTCAAATGTTTACAGTGTAGGGGTGGCCATACTAGCTGAGTGGGGTCTGGTTATCAGATAGAGGCAGAGTACAGAATGGGCAGAAATAAGTCTGCTATGACTTTGCACATGTCAGAGGAAGCATAACACAGTCCCTGATTGTATGACAACTTCATCAGGGATCCTCAGTAGTAAAATACTAATTTTATTATGCCAAATCATAAATGGTGAGAAAATTTATAAATAAACAAAAGTAATTGCTGCAAATGACCCATTATATCTGAACATATAAATACTGTAGTAAAATACACAAACATTAAAACCAAATAATGTATCCCTGTGGCAAAATGCAAACCATTTTAAAATAACAATTTATTCATTTAGACTGTACTTCCCATAGTCTATGTGTAGTTTATTAACTGGGAGTCTATACGTGATGAGTTCTGTAAATGTGTATGTGAATAATCCTGCAATTTAACAATGTTTCTTAAAACATGATTGCAAAGGCAGCACTGATTCTCTATGATATGTAGGACCATGTCAAGATTTGTAGGACCCTGTCAAGGTTTGTTGGACCCTGTCAAGGTTTGTCAGATCCTGTCAAGGTTTGTCGAAACCTGTCAAGGTTTGTAGGAATTTGTCAGGCCCTGTCAACGTTTGTAGTACCCTGTCAACGTTTGTAGTACCCTGCCAGGGTTTGTAGGACCCCGTTAAGGTTTGTTGGACCCTGTCAAGGTTTGTCGGTCCCTGTCAGGGTTTGTAGGACCCTGTCAATGTTTGTCGAACCATGGCAAGGTTTGTAGGACCCTGTCAACGTTTGTTGGACCCTGTCAGGGTTTGTAGAACCATTTCAAGGTTTGTCAGACCGTGTCAGGATTTTTAGGACCGTGTCAAGGTTTGTAGGACCCTGTCAGGGTTTGAAGGACCCTGGCAGGGTTTGTATGACCATGTCGTGGTTTGAAGGACCCTGTCAGGGTTTGTCGGACCCTGTCAGGGTTTGTAGGACTTTGTTAAGGTTTGTCGGACCCTGTCGACGTTTGTAGGACCCTGTTAACGTTTGTTGGACCCTGTCAGGGTTTGTTAGACCCTGTCATGGTTTGTCGGACCCTGTCAACGTTTGTAGGACCCTGTCAAGGTTTGTCAGACCCTGTCAGGATTTGTAGGACGCTGTCAGGGTTTGAAGAACCCTGTCAAGTTTGGTAGTAGCTTGTCAGAGTTTGAAGGACCCTGTCGGGGTTTGTAGAACCTTTTCAAGGTTTGTCGGACCCTGTCATGGTTTGCAGGACTTTGTCAAGGTTTGTTGGACCCTTCTAAGGTTTGTCGGACCATGTCAGGGTTTGTAGGACCCTGTCAGGGTTTGTCAGACCGTTTTGTCAGGGTTTGTCAGACCCTGTCATGGTTTGTCGGACCTTGTCAAGGTTTGTAAAATCCAGTCAAGGTTTGTCAGGATTTGTAGGACCCAGTCATGATTTGGCGGACCCTGTCAAGGTTTGTAGAACCCTGTCAATGTTTAGAGAACCCTTTCAAGGTTTGTAGGACCCTGTCAAGGTTTGTCGGACCCTGACAGGGTTTGTAGGACGCTGTCAGAGTTTGAAGAACCATGTCAAGGTTTGTAGTACCTTGTCAGAGTTTGAAAGATCCTGTCAGGGTTTGTCAGACCCTGTCAGGGTTTGTCAGACCCTGTCAGGGTTTGCAGGACGTTGTCAAGGTTTGTTGGACCCTGTTAGGGTTTGTCGGACCATGTCAGGGTTTTTAGGACCCTGTCAGGGTTTGTAGGACCTCGTCATGGTTTGTAGGACCTTGTCAGGGTTTGTTGGACCTTGTCAAGGTTTGTAAAATCCAGTCAATGTTTGTCGGACACTGTCAGGATTTGTAGGACCCAGTCAAGATTTGGCGGACCCTGTCAAGGTTTGTGGAACCCTGTCAATGTTTGGAGAACCTTTTCAAGGTTTGTAGGGCCCTGTCAGGGTTTATAAGACCTTGTCAAGGTTTGTCGGACCCTGGCAAGGTTTGTATAACCCTGTTAAGGTTTGTAAGCTCCTCTCAAGGTTTGTGGGACCCTGTCAGGCTTTGTGGGACCCTGTCAAGGTTTGTAGGAACCTGTCACGGTTTGTAGGACCTTGTCACGATTTGTCAGACCCTGTCAGGATTTGTCGGATTCTCTCAGGGTTTGTACTACTTGGTCAAGGTTTGTCCAACCCTTTCAAGGTTTGTCGGACACTGTCAGGGTTTGTAGGATCCAGTCAAGGTTTGGAGATCCCTGTCAAGGTTTGTAGGACCCTGTCAGGGTTTGTAGGACCCTGTCAAGGTTTGTCGGACCCTGTCAAGGTTTGTAGGACCCTGTTATGGTTTGTAAGACCTTGTTGAGGTTTGTAGGAACCTGTCAAGGTTTGTTGGACCCTGTCAGGGTTTGTCGGACCCTGTCCAGGTTTGTTGGACCCTGTCATGGTTTGTCGGACACTGTCAGGGTTTGTAAGAACTTGTCGAGGTTTGTAGGAACCTGTTGAGGTTTGTTGGACCCTGTCAGGGTTTGTTGGACCCTGTCAAGGTTTGTTGGACCCTGTCAGGGTTTGTAGAAACCTGTCAAGATTTGTAGAACCCTGTCAGGGTTTGTAGTACCCTGTCAAGGTTTGTAGGATCATGTCAGGGTTTGTCGAACCCTGTCAGCACTTTTTAGAACCCTGTCAAGGTTTGTTGGACCCTGTCAAGGTTTGTAGGACCCTGCCACAGCTTGGCAGACCCTGTGTTAGTAGGACCATGTCAAGTTTTGTAGGAACCTCTCAAGTTTTGTAGGACCCTGTCAGGGTTGGTAGAACCCAGTCGAGCTTTGGCAGACCCTGTCAATGTTTGTAGGACCCTGTCAAGGTTTGTAGGACCATGTCAGGGTTTGTCGAACCCTGTCAAGGTTTGTATGAATCTGTTAGGGTTTGTAGGAACCTGTCAAGGTTTGTAGGACCCTGTCAGGGTTTGTCGGTCCTTGTCAAGGTTTGTTGGACTCTGTCAGGGTTTGTAGAAACCTCTCAGGGTTTATAGAACCCTGTCAGGGTTTGTAGTACCCTGTCAAGGTTAGTAGGATCATGTCAGGGTTTGTAGAACCCTGTCAGCATTTGTAGAACTTTGTCAAGGTTTGTCGTACCCTGTCAAGGTTTTAAGAACCCTGTCACAGTTTTTAGGATCCTGTCAGGGTTTGTACGACCATGTCAAGGTTTGTACACAGCAAAATCAGCAGAGTTAATTATCTGGTGTTGATTAAATGACAGAGAGTAGAGATTTAATCCAACTACTGTCTGAGTTAATCTAACTCTCTACTGAGTTTCATCTGTCTAGTTTCACTTCTAGTCACAAAGAGAGATGGTGTCAAAAGAGAGTGTTAAACCTGCTTTCTTTAAATTAACTCCAGGAGTGTTATCAGAAGCTGCATGAAACTCAGGTGAACTAAACTTCAAGATCTTATCTCGACAACGAGTTACTGGTAAGCCTGTTAAGTAATTTGTTTTTTTTGGGGGACAAAATTATGGAGTTCATTTAGTGCCAAAACTCTGCAAATGAAAAGAATCGATTCGCAAATACACAAAATCAATTCGCAAATACACAGAATCGATTCGCAAATACACCGAATCGATTTGCACACAAATTCGTGGGGTTTAATATATTAAAACCGCAATAGAGGTGCGTGTTTGAATCGCCGTGAACTTCACGCCCGATTCTAGCTGCCTGCGCGTTGTGCATAGCTGTCGCCATGGCAACACCCAAACGCTACAGAGACATCGCCACCTGGATGAGTTTGAGCTGAATGACGGCTGCTACTCCAAAGTGTAACAAGCAGCACATTGCGCTGTATAATACTGGCTTGTATAATACATTAGTAGTCATTTGATGTTGTTGTCACACATTTAAAAGGTCAAATACAGACGCCGTCAAAAGGGCATTTTGAACATCTAAAAGTAAACGGGCACGTCCCTGTCATGGTGAAAATGCACTTTCAAATGATGCAGAATTTTTTGACTATCACTGCCTAATTCTATACATGTCGCCGAATGTTTATCATTCCTTCTGTTTCACTTTTATTTTCCGTATCTGCGGTGCATCCTTTTTAACTTTGTGATATTTAGAAGTGAATATTACAAAAATATCGGAGAAATATGATGTTTTTCATCAAATTTTAAGTATATTTTCTGCGTGGTTAACATGTTTGGCTGTTAATGCTCCAGGGGGCGTAGTTTGGGAATTCCACAGAATCCTCTATAAATTAACCCCCAACCGCGGTGCATTTCTGAATCGCAGTGAATCTCACGCCCGATTCTAGCTACCTGCGCTTTGTGGATAACTGTCACCATGCCTGCACACTACCGAGAGTACAGATAATCCGCCGCCGCCGCCGACCTGGAGGAGTTCAATCTGGATGATTTCTGGTGTGTTTTCACACAGGATGACGATGCCGACACCTCCGTGGAGGTAGACGAATGCGGTTTTGAAGACTGGGGAGTGAAAGAGGACGATGAAGATGAAGGTTTCCGCAATATGGATGACCTGGAGGAATTCGAGCAGCACAACGAGTTTTGGGGTATGGAACCGTGCAGCGGTGCATCGGGAGGTGAGTATAGCGATGCACTGGCTCCAGCCGCTGAGCTGTTCCACCTACGACCACCCTGCCGACCACCCTGCCGTCGCCGCCGAGGCGTTCCCGTCTCCAGAGGCGAGCACGTCCACTGATCAGAGAGACCCGGCCAGTAAACGAAAGCTCGATCCAGACGCCGACGACACTCCCACTAAAAGAGGCCGATTCACGGTCCACCAAGTAAGTATGCCCACTGGCCCGAGTAACCCGTCCGATGTGCCTCAACAGGCCGCCGCTGCCTTGCCCCCTTTACCCGCCGTGATTGAGTCCCAACTTGATCTGGACTGTAAAAGGAAAGCAGAGCAGATTCACGGTCCACCAAGTAAGTATGCCCACTGGCCCGAGTAACCCATCCGATGAGCCTCAACAGGCCGCCGCTGCCTTGCCCCCTTTACCCACCGGGATTGAGTCCCAACGTGATCTGCACCATAAAAGGAAAGCAGAGCACAGGATGACTGACGCGAAAAAAGCCCGTCACCAGTAAGTAAGTACAGTATATGATGGTAGTGGCAGAGGACCAGCGGGAACGTGTCAGGTGAGTTGGATCAAATGAAGCTTATCTGGTGTAAAATTCTCCACACATAAAGCTACATGTGTTTGCCAGATTTTTTGTTGGCCAGATCTGGATATCCTAATTGTCACTGATAAATCAGCTTCCTCTGTGGTGTCAGATACTCCACTTTCCCCAGTGTCGTCTAATTCATCTGATTCTACAGTTATCCTTGAATCCACAAAGAGAAGAAGGGGTGCAACAAAATTCATGGATCGGGATCAAGCAAGACAGGTATAATTAAAGTAAAAGTACTTAAATATTTATTTTTAATACAAATGGGAGAAAGTATTTTTGTGGTCTCTCTTATCAGAACACAAACTGAAATTTAATTACATTTTGGCAGATGGTTGAAGCTGTACTCATGGTCAATCCAAAGGGTGAAGAGGTATTTATGGAATATAACAAAACCAAAACAGATGCCTGGTAACAGAGCATACATAGTGCCGTATTGTTATACGTATATTGAACATTTGCCAGTAAATATGTTTGAGGTTTTATTGAAAGTGGTGCATGTGTTCAGAAATAATAAAAAGACATGTGAAGCATTCAACAGTTGTATGTTGTTCTTTTTTAAAATCCTAAAACTTTTGAGAAGGAACTGAATTTACCCTTAAAGCAATTTCCTGCAATAAAGTATAAATATGAAAATAACTCCTGTAGAGTTAAAAAGTGACACCAAAACAAGAGTTAACTTATAACACAGCACTCTGGTGTTAAGAAAAGTTTAACACCGAATGGTGTTGAACAGTGTTACGTTTTAACTCTTTGAATAGTCAAAAATCAACTCTGTAACAGTGTTAAAGTTCACTTCAAAAAGTGTTAAAATAACACTATTGGGAGTGGACCCATATAGACACTTTTAAAGTGTTAAAATTAACTCTGATAGAGTTATTTTGTGTTAGCAAATTTTGCTGTGTAGGACCCTGTCAAGGTGTGTAGGATCCCGTCAGGGTTTGTAGTACCTGTCAATGTTTGTAGTGCCCTGTCAATGTTTGTAGGACACTGACAGGGTTTGTAGGACCCTGTCAATGTTTGTAAGACCCTGTCAAGGTTTGTAGGACCTTGTCAATGTTTGTAAGACCCTGTCAAGGTTTGTAGGACCCTGTCAAGGTTTGTAGGACTCTGTAAAGCTTTGTCGAACCATGTCAGGGTTTGAAGGACCATGTCAGGTTTTTAGGACCCTGTCAATGATTGCAGGATCCTGTCAGGGTTTGTAAGACCCTGTCAAGGTTTGTCAAACCATGTCAGGGTTTGTAGGACCCTGTCAAGGATTGCAGGATCCTGTCAAGGTTTGTAGGGCCCTGTCAGGGTTTGTAAGACCCTGTTAGGGTTTGTCGTACCCTATCAAGGTTTGTAGAACAATGTGAGCGTTTGTCATGGTTTGTAGGACCCTTTTAGGGTTTGTAGGACCCTGTGAATGTTCGTAGGACCCTGTTAAGGTTTGTAGGACCTTGTCAAGGGTTGCAGGACTTTGTCAAGGATTGCAGGATCCTGTCTGGGTTTGTAGGACCCTTTCAAGGTTTGTCGAACCATGTCAAGGTTTGTAGGACCCTGTCAAGGATTGCAGGATCCTGTCAAGGTTTGTAGGACCCTGTTAGGGTTTGCCGTACCCTATCAAGGTTTGTAGAACAATGTGAGCGTTTGTAGGACCCTGTCATGGTTTGTAGGACCCTTTTAGGGTTTGTAGGACCCTGTCAAGGTTTGTAGGACCTGTCAGGGTTTGTAGGACAATGTAACCTTCAATAGAAACGGAGCTCTTTTCTAGACTTCATTGCAAGAGAATACACCTCTTACTATCTTACATGCCATCATTTTGGCCATACCTCAATCATGTATAAAGATACACATGGTCATTGGACATAACTTGTTCCAATCTTGAAAATTCAACACTAGCTCTGAATAACGAAAACACAACAGGTGTGGTCAAACATAAACATTGCATAAAACAACTGATAAAAAGGGGGCAATTTATAATGTATTGTACTTTTAAAACACGATTTACACCAAGATGTTATTATCTAAGATGACTTACACTCTGGACTGAAGACACTTTAGAAAATTAAGGGTTATGCCTATTTTAAACTATAATCCCCCCCCTGATTATTGCTTGCAGACTGTTGCAGATTGTTCAACAACTTCTGACCAGCTTGTAGAGTGTTTGTAAACAGAAGAAAAATATCTAGCATGTTAAAAATCTGAGTGTTTACAAGCAATAAGACACAAGATGAAAAAGTTATAAATGTATGTGATGGGCATAATATAGTTTCTATCACATCACAATTTACAGTATTTCTGACTTTACTTCGAATTGGAAAGAACAAAAATGGGTTCCTTATAGGCCGCCGTGGTCTGGTGGTTAAGAACTGGGCTTGTGATCGGATTGCAGGTTTGATTCTGAGAGTCAACAGGCCATCACTGAGTTGCCTTTGAGCAAAGGAAAGAACCCCTAACTACTTCTGAGTGCCGTCGCTAGGGCTGTGCACCATGCTAGGCTTGCTGTTCCCTAGTGTGTTTAAATGTGTGTTTTACTGTATGGATTGGATTGAACACTGAGGATTTATTCCTAACTGTATAAAAGCACAAAAAACAATTCTTAAAAAAGAAAAGTAGCACAATTAGCTGCACAACTTTGACAACTTGCTTGTTCTTAACGTGCAATTAAAACAATTATATTTTGTTATTAAAACTTAGTTTACGACAGATGGCAGACTCCTCCTGATGGTGGAGATCAAAAGTTTAATTAAACCATAAAAGATGCAAGGTGCAAGTATGAGAGTAAATATGTGATCCGAATCTGTATTTATTTTATTTGTACTTTCCATGTGATTTCAGCTTTTTTTTAAATTAGGATTTTATTTATTAGTAAAAAGGAAATAACTCAAGCATAACATAGTTGTATGAATCCATCGCACAGGTAACCCGACTGCTCGGCAGGTCCTGTCGGCAGGATTCACGTTGCTATATGTGATTACCGTAATCTGCCTTGGACTAACTCACCACAGCAGCCATTCCAGGCAATCACATGATAAGTCACCATTTGCACATCAGGCAGGATTTGAACCCACGAATTAAGGCTTCACAGGCACACGCCTTAACCACTATGCCACCAGACAGCTACAATCACAGCTTGAATGTCTCCTCTTTAGTTAACTCCTCATTGTGTGTAACAGCTCTGGTATATGACTATGATCCACATTTAAAGCCAGCTATGGAAGATTGCAGATTATACTTCAAAATAGAATATTTTTATATTTAAGTTGTACAGAGAATTTGATGCATTGTATTGTTTTATGTATTGTTTTATATAAAGTAATGCCATTGATCCATGAATGGCCAGAATTTCACCACCATGGAGTGTTCATTGTGGGTTATAAACTACCCATATTCAGGTTTGTGCCTTTTCTAAATATTTGCAGTCATTTCAGTTTGCAAGACATTGACAATTTACTTTAAAACTTTATGCACAACGTAAGTATAGATAAACAAAACAAAATAAATAGCCACTATTTGAAGTACCACAACTAATGAGTATTTAATGTAGATATAATATAGATTAGGGCTGTCCACAACCAAGGATTTTGTTGGTCGACCAGTGGTCGTCATTTACTCCAACTAATCGACTAGTAGTC
>JAOTRQ010121117.1:0-19063 GCA_028565875.1 Hoplisoma paleatum | reverse complement strand
GTGTGTGTGTGTGTGTGTGTGTGTGTGTGTGTGTGTGTGTGTGTGTGTGTGTGTGTGTGTGTGTGTGTGTGTATGAACTAGAGAGCCGTAATCAGATCCTTGAATGCAGAGCTTCTGTGAAGGCCACGCCCGACTGGCTTCTAGGAACGGAAGAACATTCCAGAGAAAACATTCAGGGATCAGATCCTGTTCCCTCTTGAGAGAGAACAAAAACAACGAGGGGTGGGGGGGCAAAAATGATTCCTATGAATATATACCACTTTTCTTCTGCTTCTATTTATTAATCTTTCATTATTACTATTATTATTATTGTTGTTATTATTATTATCCGTTTTATTTGGTATATTTCTTTCAATGAAGTATATTTACATATTTTTTGCTAATAACATATAGTGCTAATTATGAATAAGTGATTTGATGAATGAATGAATGAATTGTCTCTGCTTTGATGCAGGACCTGGAGTGATCCTGTTTGCTGGTCCCGACAGCCCCTCCAGCGGATATCAGACTCTCAGTCCATCATCTCACTCTCGCCCGTCCTCACCCGAGGATGTGTCCTCTTCCGACCGCACCCCAGCACCACCCACACTCACCTCTCAAGTCCATGAGGTCAGCGGCGCCCAGGTCTCCTCATCCGGGCGGGGCAGGTACACGCCATCGGCCACGCCCAGCAAGAAAGCGTGCACCACTCTCACCAGTATGTTTATCGAAAACCAATTTTGGGCAAAATTATTCGACCCTGTTGATGAGTGGCCTCATTATTGTGTGTGTACATGTGCGCGCGCCTGTCTGTGTGTGTGTGTGTGTGTGTGTGTGTGTGTGTGTGTGTGTGTGTGTGTGTGTGTGTGTGTGCGCGCACCCAGAAACGTCCGGCATGGTGCTGCTGTGTAAGGTGTGTGGTGACATGGCGTCAGGATTTCATTATGGAGTTCATGCATGTGAAGGATGCAAAGTAAGTAAGACATACACAAATACACACACACAGGAATAGACCACACACCTATATACACACGCATGTCATACACATACACACAACTCTCTCACACACACAGACGCTACAAATACACCAAACATGCATACAGTGACAAACACACATCACACACACAAACACAGACAAACACAGTCTCATAAACAAATGTGCACACATGTCGTGAGCACACCATTCAAAGAGTAAAGCCTCGTTAAAATCTTGGTTTTCCCGCCTCTCTGGTCCTCAGGGTTTCTTCAGACGCAGCATCCAGCAGAACATCAGTTATAAGGTTTGTGCCAAATCCCAGAATTGTGTGATCGTGAGGATGAGCCGGAACCGCTGTCAGCACTGTCGCTTCAAAAAGTGTCTCACTGTCGGCATGTCCCGGGACGGTACGAGTTTTCACGTTCAAAACGCTGTCAACGATACCTTAACAACACCGTAACAACACCATACCGTCACTGTAATAACACAAACAACAGTACAAGAACATCAATGCACTGTACCTACATCATACCATCATAGCAACAACACTGTAACAGCACTGTACCTACATCATACCATCATAGCAACAACACTGTAACAGCACTGTAACAGCAACATAGTAACAACACTGTAACACCGTAAAACACCGTATCAGCACAGTAAACATCACCATAACATCATATCAACTCCATTTCATACTTTCACTGTAACAACACCTAAACACCACTGTAACAACACCATCAATCGCCGTAAAAACACTGTAACAGCACTGTAACACCATAACATCATTGCAACAATATCACACCAGCACCGTATCATTACCATAACAGCACTGTAACAACACCATAACATCATAGCAACAACAGGACTGGAACAACACCATCATCTTCATAGCAACAACACCCATCACTTCTCTGATGGCTTCACACTATTTAGCCTCTATCCGAATAAGTGAAACAAATATGGGACATCCTGAGCTCACATGGGTTTATCAAACGACAGGGGGCAGCACTATTAAATCAATTATACCCCCATTAAACAGAAACATTTTTATGTAAATTGAAATGTTATATTTCTAATGTTTCATACAAACCTTCCAGCTGTTCGTTTCGGGCGGATTCCCAAACGTGAGAAGCAGCGACTGCTGGATGAACTGCATAACGGCGTAGCCACACCTGCACCCCCCACCAAAAAAAGTTATCAAGAGGGCCAATCAGAAGCTAGTACTCTGAATGAGGAACAGGAAGCAGTGACCACCGACGTTCACCAAATTGCCTCTCGTGTTCCTTTGAGCTGCCCCCATGAGGGCAGCGTTAAACCCATGCCCACTCACTCCGAAAAAAACCCAGACCCCTCCTCCCAGAGTGACATCACTTGCGCGACACCCTGCTCTTGGAAAGGAAGAGTTCTGGTGAGTGTTTGTCGAGGATGTGTTTGTCAGAATAATTCATTATAATTAACGATGTCTCTCTTTCTGGAGGCCTGTCCTCTAAATTGGGGCCCAGTGTCCCCCTCAGATCGCTCCCCTCAGGAGATTTGGGAAGATTTCTCTCGAAGCTTCAGTCCGGCAGTCCGAGACGTGGTGGAGTTCTCTCGGAGCGTCCCGGGGTTCATCTCTCTCCAGCAGCACGACCAGATCCACTTGCTCAAATCCGGAACTTTTCAGGTAACCTCAGCTTCCATCAGGAGGCGCTTCAGGACATTTCTGTGTGGATTTGTGTATGACGCAAACCAAAAACATCTCAACTGATAATGACCATGGCTTAGTGATTAGTGATCAACGGTTAAAGCATCTTATCACCAAGTTGCCATGATTGAACAAGACCTTAACCCTCAATTGCTCAAGATAATTGTGCTCCATTGTATTTGCATACGGGGCAACTGAAGCCTAGTGCAGACCTGGGCATTTTATGGCCCGCAGGCAACTTTCGGCCCTTTGGGCATCCTGTCTGGTCCCCACTTTGCCAGATATAAACGTAAATTAGCAATTCTTTATGCAGTGCATGTTATATAGTTGTGACAGTTATCAAATTGTTTATTCTCAGAGGGTTTTTCCCATTTAACCTCCATCAAAATTCATACATTTACATATTTACAGGATATTCCTAAACTTTTTATTACCAGTAGCAGCTTATAAAATATATAATTGACCACTTTTTACAGTGTGAAAAAATTAATATTGAACAAAATTAAATTCAAGTCTGTTTGGTTCGACCACCCAACACTGTTCAGATTTTATTATATCTTAAATGTTATTTAGAATTTTCAGTATTTTGTTCTAAATTTATATTTACCTTATTTTATTGTAGCTAAGCAGTCATATAATCTTGTGTGTAAATAATAATTGGTTTAATCTATTTGTTTAATTGTTTTGGTTTGATTGATATGACGGTCAGATGTTGGTGGTTTTATTCTTCATCATTTTGGAACTCTTGCAGGTTCTATTGGTGCGTTTCTGTTCGCTCTTTGACGCTGGGCAGCGTACCGTGACCTTTCTCAACGGGCAGACGTACTCGCTGGCATCGCTACGGGCGCTCGGCATGGGCGCTTTACTGGACGGCATGTTCGACTTCTGTGAGAAGCTAAGCATGCTGGGACTAGAGCCTGATGAGACGGCTCTATTCATGGCTGTGGTGCTTCTATCTTCAGGTACACACACCTCCGATTCTGAACACAAGGAGCCCAGGTGCACATATGACTGATGTTTAAAATGTATTATTATTTTATAATACTTGTTTTTACCAGTGGGTTTTGTACACACTTAAGAATTATTCCTCCGCGTTTAACAATCTGTGTAGTAAATCACACATTTACATACACTAGTAAACACACTAGGGGGCAACACATCCAAGAAAAAAGTGCATGATGTTCATTATTCCTAAGTCTACCCCCACTTCTCTGAGGCTTTTAGACACGTTTAACAAGAGAAAAATATCATAGAAAATATGCACACTCTGACCTGGAATAGGTCCATCAGCCAGCAGGGGGCAGCACCATTAAACACATTTGGTTGTGGTTATTTTACAGATCGTAGCGGTATCTCTGACGTGGCAGCAGTCGAGAAACTCCAGGATGATCTGATCGACTCTCTGCGCTCCCTGCTGGCACAGAGACGTCCAAGCGACCCAGAGCTCTTCGCCCGGCTGTTGCTCCGCCTTCCAGACCTTCGAACCCTCAATCGACTCCACTCAGAGAAGCTCTCTGCCTTCCGCATGGACTCATGAACGATCCGTCACGAGCGCTAAACTAGCGTTACACCACTGCCTTAAAAAAAAGACAAGAGATTAATTAGATTAAAATCAGCACGTTTAATGACCCAGTCTGGATTATTGCTTATAATTCTCTCATTGTTTACATTATTATTATAAAGATTACAATTAAGAGTGTATTTGGAAACATTACTACTCGTATTTTTAACGTGATTCGTGATTTTGTGAATTTGCTTCTGTGCTTCCTAGTGCTGGTATTAATGCAGCTAGATTCTTCCAGCTGAAATGCAGCACCTTTGGTGGAAGTGTGTTACTGCAAGCAAAGTAGAGATATTGTTTTTAAATATTTGGCAACTTAAACGTGTCGTGTTCTTCCGAAGAAAATCTAGCAAGTAGCCGGTCAGTAGTTTATTTTAGCATTAGGTATGTCTAACGGGTTTGAATGAGTCCAGCGGCAGAACCTCATTTTATCTGCATTGCCATTTTTGACCAGCAGAGGGAACCAAAACTGACATTCATTCACATTCACATTATCAGCTGTTAAGAGACACGTTTGATGTGTTAGGGTTTTGCTTTATAGCTAATGCTAGTAGAATTAGCCTGTCTGCTCCGATGATCCACTAATCTACCTCAGAGAGACGTTATAGATAGGAAAACCTAAATCTCGGTTCCTAATGATACATCTACTAGCATTTGTCGCTACACTGATCCGTGAGAGGCGAGTCCACCATCCTGTCGCTGGTCCTGGTCCAAACTTCTTCTGTTTTTCTTCTTGTTACAAGAAACTTGCAAAATCTTTAAAACGTTTGAAAGACTTGACTCATTTTTTCCACTCCCATGGGCCCTGCACACCATCAGGCACTGCTGTCCACTATGCTGTGCCTCATACAGCCAGGAGAGGCTGCCATGGAAGCAGAATTAAGGAAATCTCTCTCCTGGCCTCCCTCCCTCAGACACAGCCCATGTCTGTGAAAATGATGTAATTTAGTTTTATTATTTTCAAGGTGATTGGATTGTTTGGTTATGAATGATAATGAAATCTGAATGTTTTGGACCATTTTAGTGACTGTTATGGTTTATTAAGCTTAATGTTTTCTTGGAATGTATTATAGAAATGACGTGAACGTTGTGACGTCGCATTATTACACACTGTTGCCTGTACCTCTTCTAATATTGTATCTTTATATCATCGTGTATGAGTCTAAATGCAATATTGTACTTTTGTTCTGATTTGGATAAAATCTGTGACAAAAGGACATTTATTTGTATAAGAATATTAAAATATAAGAGTTTATTGTTGACTTGATTTGTCCATTATTTGTTCACTTGTTTGTTTTGCAAGTTTAATGTTTTGGGGAAGATATATTGTATTTATCACCTCATTATTTGTGTGTAGTTTAGTTTAGGATGAAATGGCTAATGGTGATAGAATTCTAGATGAATTATTATTGTTATCAATATTTCTATGAATATTCTAGATGTTTCTGATCCTTTAAGCGATTGAATCGTTATATCCGTTTATATTTTAGTAAATCCGTCTCGTCTTCATTAATGGATTTTTAGTTGCGTTTACGGTTGGCGTGCTATGACGTTTCACCCCTGTTTTTGGGATGATGGTTCAGTCCGCTCCGCTCAAAGTGCTCACAGAATGTTCTACTTATCATTGAACAAAGGGGTGGAGTTATGTGGGATTATCCGGGTGAAGGATTGGATAAAAGTCTGGGTTAATCCGGCAGCTCTAATTCACTCAGACTTTTCACCAAAATTAAGAGCTTGATTCATCTGAAGGGAAGTGGACATGACGCAGAAGAAGGTTTATACATTTCTTTTTATCACATGTACATAGTGCTGGACCGAAACTTTTCTGTGATGATGCTGATCTTATAACATTGACCTCATTGTTTATATTTACACTGTTGCTTTATTTGACTCAATTGTTCAGGTTGTTCCAGCAGAGACCCCTGAGGGTGCAAATCTACCCCCAAGCTACGAGGAGGCCAACACAGGTAACACAGCTGGAATTCTAATTATGTCTCCTTTATTTTTGTTGTTGTGCCAAAATATTCTACACAAATACAATCATTTTTTATTTCAATGTATAAAAGTCACTTTTACATGGGATCAAGAACTATGAGGCAGCAGTGCCACCAACAGAACCAGTTTTACTATTAACGTAAAAGACTTTACAGTATTTACATGATCAGGATGGGGTGATTTAAGGAATGTTTCTGTTGTGGGTTTGTTCTGGGGTGCAGCCGTTGTTGTGATAAACAATCATAATTTACATTTACTGCATTTAACAGACGTCTTTATCTGAAGTGACTTAGTCATAATGAAACACTTGCTTTTCTAGCACTTGCTCAGGGGCCCAACAGTGACAATTTGGTGGTAGTGGGCTTTAACCAGCAACCTTCTGATCTCTAACCCAGTACCTTAACCAGTAAGACTAAAAGACTAAGCACATGATGATTCATCCTAAACAAAACACCTTAAACACCTTTGTTAATTGTGTGTTTGTATGTATGTTTTGTCATGTATATTGATTACAATTTGTCTCCGTATTTGTTTTGTGTGTATTGGTGTTGCTTGCTTGTATCTTTGTTATTCGTTTTGTTGATCGTGTGTATGTTTGTTTGTTTGTTTGTTTGTGTTTTTGTCTTGAACAGGGTGTCCCACTTACTGTTACACTGAAGGTGCATTGCTATGGGATGACAGAAACATCAGACGAGTTTTTATTCGCAAGGTATCGGCATGTCAGAAACAAAACACTGTGTCGACATTGTTCGTTACGTATGGAGGAAATATAAATCAATAAATATTAATATTTAATAGCATAAGAACATGCAGTACAATCCAGCCCATTTTTTAGCCATTTAGCTCCTATGGTTGCCATGTTTTAGTTTGTGAGCAGAAATGAAACATCAACTTCAGATAATAAAACATTCATGACAATAATAAACAATAAACTAGAAGTAGTCTTCAACATGAAACTACATTTTAAAAATAATAATTGTCTTTTTTTCTCTCAGGTTTATTTGATCCTGACATTCCAGCTGTTTGTGACTGGTGCAGTTGTGTCTCTTTTCACATTTTAGTGAGTGGCAGCTGCCGTTTCTTTACTTTATGTACAAAAGTATGTGCGCATGTCCATCTGAGTTCAGGTCTTTTACTAAGACTTTGGGAAGACTTTGACGAATGCTCCTTTAGAACCTGTTCCTAAACCCAGGGTTGTTTGTGTATTTCAGCGCACCGCTGAGGTTCTACATTCAGACTCATCCTGGACTTTATTCCATCTCCAGGTAACGATAATGTTAAATAATCGGAGACTATTCAGAGACCGTTTTCCAAAGTTAATCCAATAAATAACACTAGAGAAGTTAAATGACTTCCTTTTACTGTTTATATCTGATTATATGTTTTGTGTTTTATATATTTTGTTAGTAATGTGGTCAAAAATTATTGTCCTTTTGTCTTCCAGCCTCCTGTTCTTTATCACATACTTGTCCTTGGCTTGCTGTGGAGATTTAAGGTTTTTAATTGATAGTATCATAAGATCAATATTAATAATTGTTGACTTACAAGCAACGAGTGACATGGTACTAATTTTATATGCAGGAGGCAGTTTCCATGGAATCTGATCCTGCTCGGTGTATTTGTGAGTTCATGCAGAATCATTTTCTTACATTTTTATCAGGTTCGGATGGAGAAGTGATTTATATATAATGGTGTCTATCATTGATGTACAGACCTTGTGCTCGGCCTGCATGCTGGGTTTTCTTTCCAGGTACTAGAAACTATACACAATATGGATGGATGGATGGATGCATGGATGGATGGATGGGTGGATTCTATGATTGAGAAGAGCACTTTCTGACACAATAATTATTATTAAAATATGCTTATGGTCTATGAAACTGATTCAAACAAACACTTGTATTTATTGAATAGTCAGACGTTTGTATCCATTGTTAGTGTCTGGCCGCCAGATTTCCTGCAGACACACTAAAATGTTACTACAAAATAATGACACCCATTTTAAACAGGGGCATCTCTAAGTATATGATGCCTAATCCACATGTGTGTGATTACAGTTACTACAGGAGTGAATCTGTGCTGTTGTGTGTTAGTATCACTGCACTGGTGTGTTTCTCGGTCACAGCCTTCAGCTTCCAGGCTAAAGTGAGGAAAGTTTAAAGTTGGTCTTTGTTTCATTACTTTGGTCAGTACTTTGATGTGTTGTCATGTTTGCATTCATGTCAGTTGTTGTTGTGTGTGCATTTGCGTGTGTGTGTCTGTGTGTAGATTGATGTGACCACCTATCAAAGTTTGCTGTTGAATCTCTGTCTGCTTCTGCTCATCAGTGCTTTGGTTCTTGGGCTTCTCGTCCCGTTCGGTCACGTAAGCATCGAAAAATCGATCAGAACCTAAAGCTGCTCACTACAGGGTCACAGAGACATATTAAAGAGACAAACTTAGAAACTAAATATATTCAAAAGTATATGGACACCCTTCCACATACAATTATGTGAGACAGCCGTGGCCTGGTGGTTAGAGAACTGGGCTTGAAGGTTGCCTGTATTGATTCTGGTCATGACTGAAGTGTTCTTGAGTCAGACACCTAATCCCTAACTGCTCCCCAGGCATCATAGCCAGGGCTGCCCACTATGCAGGGCATGTGTCCTGACTGCCCCCTAGTCAGTGCTTACTAGTGTGTGTTAATGTGTGTTTCACTGCACAGATTGGGACAAATGCACAAGGTTAATTCTACTATATATAAAAAACTTTCTTCTAGTACTTTGATGAAGTTTTGATCAAATAAAAATCAAATGAATTGTGAAAAAAATTAATATTATTACATGAGTGTTAAAATAAATTTGAACGACTATAAAAGGTGTGAATGTGTATTATTAATAAAAAGTTGTTTTGATGTGCAGGTTTCATGGTTACACGCTTTGTATGGAATTGTAGGAGCCATTATCTTCACTGTGGTGAGAAACCATATCATCAACCAAATCATTCTTATTATTATTGGATTTTATTATTAGATTTTTTTCTGCAGTGGGATTTTGTTGTTGTTGTTGTTGTTGTAACTATAACTGTAATAAGTGATTCAGTTCACTCTGATGAATCGATTCATGATGAACAACTCGAATACTCGAGTTTGACTCCCTCCTGGAGGGCCGAGTGGGGAGAGCTCGGTTGGCAACTTCCAGTATTTCCGGGTGGTTGGATGTCCTCAACTGGGTTAAAATATTATCTGATAGATTTATGATGCAACCAAATAAATGACAAAATCAGAACATTACTGAAGAATCACATGTGGAAAAAACAACCAAATTTTTTTCTTTTTAATAAATCTTATTGTTCTGCTGTTGAAGTTAAGACTGTAATTATAATATTAGATTGTAGATGTTTTAATATAATATATAATTTAATTTAATTGTAGATGTTTTGGTGATGTTTAATTCTTGCGTTCTTCCTTGGGCTGCTCCTGCTCGGGGGGGGGATTGGGTTGTCACCGCAGCGACTTTTGATTTGCATCTTCCACTTGGCACATTTTTTTACGCCGATGTCCATCCATCCGTCACCTTCTCTAGTCACCTGGGTTCAGGACAGGCACTCTTGGGCAATTCAGTTTCTTCACTTAGCATTTTTTTCACCATGCAAATAACAAAAAATTGATTTTCATAATTATAGTTCATTAAAATAATACTTAAAAAACTTTTTTGTCTTTCTGTAGTTCTTGGCGTTTGATACGCAGTTGATGATGGGGAATAAACAGTACAGCATCAGTCCTGAGGAATACATCTTCGCAGCTCTCAATTTGTATTTGGATGTTATTAATATTTTTCAGCACCTCCTACAGCTACTTGGTGGCTCAAGAGAATAAAAATATGTCCAGAAAGAATTAAAGTCTATTATAAAGATAGTAATAAAGATAATTAACTGTAGATTAAGTTGCTTTTGGATTTGTTTTCTATTGTTGTTTGATTCTAATACGATGTCTAAAAGCAAATTCTGCTCAGTACCGTTCAGTTTATTGTAATCCAGCTTCTACAGTGAACAATTTACAATATTGGCTTGTTAATGGTAAAAATCAAGTTTTCGAATAATTAAATATTAGCATGTTATTCTAAATCAGCAGCAATCCAGTCTCTAAATATACTTTACAAATAGTATCAGCTGCTTTATTTTTTACCAGTAAGCTAGCATTAAAGCTGGAGTCTGTACGTTTTGAGGATTTGGTGATTTAGTGCATGTTGAGGAATTCTTTTTAAAGTGTAATGTCTTCTGTCAGAGCGGATGGAGCTGACGGATATTCAGAGATTACAGTCTCTTTTTGCTTCTTATTATGCATTTCTTTGCTTTGACAATAGGTGACTGGCCAGACGAGTACATCTCCATTTTGACAGGGGCCCCAAATTTGTCTCCTTCATCCGTTTGTCTCAACTCTATGATTGACCAAATCTTTGATAAGGCTGAACTTGGTTAGTAGTAAAGAGATTGAAGCCAAATTTTCTGAAAATGTTCTTTAAGTTGTGTTCTCAGTACTCATCCTCAGAGGGCCGGTGTGGCTACTGAATTCACTAGATTAATTAACTAGTCTCAGTTAACCAGCTAGTAATTCTGTGACCTTCTGGGTTGGTTGGAATAAAAACCAGAAGCCATATCAGCCAATTATGGATCCTTTATGGTCTAGGCTAATCAAAACTGTAATAGAGCTACAGTATAAATACTTTAGAACATATACAAACACGTATAAGTCCACCAGTCCACACACCTTTTTTGTGAATAATATTTGTAATATTTTCCCTGGGGAAATGGGACAATAAAGTTCTACAGTAGAACAATGAACTGGCCAAATTACAGTATCGTAAATATTTCTGTTACTTTTTTATGAGAATAGTTTTTTTCTAATAAAACATGAAAATGGCCACTTTCTTGGTTTATGTTGTGCTAATGTCACTTGTGGTCTTATTATTATCGTCGAATAGATGAAAAATCAAAACTTTAAGAATTCAAACAATTTTATTAAAAAGGGGGAAAAAAACAATGACATGCTTTAAAAAGATTTACATTTCCCTTAACAAATAAAAACAGTGATGTAAAATAATTAACATCTGTAGATGGCACGTTTACTAGCTAATCCAGCTAACGTTGTTAAAACAAAACTGTTTCCATGTGTTTGTTTAACCTGCAGGACTTGAACAAACGAAGCACCAACTCAGACGTTGGTGTTTATTTGTTCTTGCATCTTATGATCTATTTCCATGTTTTATTAGCAGCTGAAGATTATGAAACTATAAAACAATTGATTTTTATGTAAAAACAATTGTTTTATTTTAATACAAATATATTAAAGTTTATGTCATTTATTTCCTTCATGAGTTTTATCCTGTAAAATAAAATGTTTTGATATTAACAACAAAAAGAAAAAAACAAATAGTTCTAAAAATTATTTACAGAGTTTCTTGTGATTACGATTTTGAGGTTTCATTTTTATAAATGTATTAAGAGAGAAATATTCTTACTATCCAGAAGCACGTCGATTTATATTATGGCTTTTATTTTCTGCTTATCTTTGGTATCAAAGAAAAAACCAGAAGGTCGAAGCAAAAGAAAATAACTTATTATTCAAAACTTTTTCTTCTGACTGTTACTAAAATTATACGTTAAAAGCTTCTGAAACCTGAGTAGATTATTTGCTGAAATACATTATTGTAATAAAATCCTAATTTAATTGCACATTTTAATAGTTTGAAGATTTATTTTGGATGTCATTTGTGTTTCCACTGCTAGAAGATGGAAACATATTTCTGTCACTTTATTATTCACTATTGTTTTAAAAATGAGCCGTTAAATTTCTAAACTGTAAAAATAGAAAAGAATTAGTACAAATTAACTCTCTTAAAAAGAAAAAGACTCACAAAAATCTCACAAAAAGAGTTTTTCTACATTCTTTCTACAGTTCAATGGTTCTATCAACTAGCTAATAAAAAACTACATCATCTAAACATTATCATTAAAAAGTAAAGAATTTTAAAATTGCCAACATAAAGACAAAACGTAAAAAGTAAAACAGCAGCAAACGAGTCGCATCCGATGATTTTAAATCCTTTAAATTCCATTCTATTCCTTAATTGACTGAAAGCACCAAACTGTTTATAATATAAAAGAAATAAAATATAAAATTCTAACACTGATGTCACAAGAAAAAAAAACTGAATCTGTTAATCAAAATATTTAGAATTACAATTTCTACACGACTATATTTAAACAACCGAGACGTTTAGTGTCTGACATTTTCATTTTTTGTTTTATTAAAATCAGTTTTACTAAAAAAATTCCTACAGCAAATAAATTAAAATTAAACCTGAAACTAAATAAATAATGTTTAAAATAAATAACACATAAATCTGACATGAAGCAAAAAATATATAAAATTATTTTTGAATTCCTTATAGTTTGAGTTAAATTATTCCTACAAATTACCAATACCAAAAAATCATTTTTTAAATGAAAATATTTAACAAATAAAAAATATTTTAAATGAAAGCTTTAATATAAAATATAGAATGACTTTGTGGTTCAGGTTTATTTACCAAAAATATATATACTTTTTAGATTTACACTAGAGAAAAGGATTCAGATGCTTAAACATCTCGGCTGTTAAAATTCAGGGGTGAAAATAAAACAAAAAATTTTGGCAATAGAAAAAAATAATAAATAAAAAGTGTAAATGTTGATTGTCAATCGCACTAAAGAATAAATTCAAAGGTCATTCAAAAGAAAAGCTTGTCTAACAACAACATGTATATATATATATATATATATATAATAACGTTAAAAGTTCAAGTACAAACATTCTGTACAAAAATCTCCAATGCTGCTGAAAACTGAAAAGGAAGAAAGTCAAACGTTTGTTGACAAAAGTTGTTTTTGTTTTACAAAAGAATAAAGAGACGCTGTGTTTATTACAGAAATTTCAGCTTAAAACTTTTGTTTCTTTAAAAAAAAATTAAATGATTTTTATGTCTTTTTACTGTTATTTTTATAAAAAAGTAACTCAGTTAAAATTTGCCCAAATGGCCAAAAGTTTGTGGACAGTAAGCCACCAGAACAGTCAGATTGAAAAGAGTCGGCATTCCAGTTCATCCCAAGAATATTAAACCAACAGCCCCTTCTCAAAATAGGAAAGAAAAAGAGGAAAAGACCTTCCCTAAACTGCTACAAGAAGCCTGGAGAAACCCCTCACCCTCCACTATGCTTCACAGCACTTTTAGTTTAAGTCTTAGAGCAGTGTGCTTTACACCCCTTGGACAGATGTCTGGAATTACACCTGGAGATCTTGGCATTACTTCTGATAAGCTGTAATTCTCCGTAAACTTCAAAGAACTTTCATGTCATCCTTTGCACTGTGAAAACAGTTTAGGGAAGGTCCTCACCAGGGATGAACTGGAACTTTTACCATGACCCGGGTTGCCCTGTCCTTACAGTGTAAGAAGCAGAAAGCTTCCACAGAGACAGCAAACAAACAGGGTGAGCTCACAGTCTGGCGTCCACATACTTTTGGCCACACACTTCAGACAGGATCACTTGCTGTGCTGGTAGGTGTAGTTTGAATGTTCTGCAGAAGTTTCTAGAGGAACCTGCTGGTGCTGTTGCTGCTGAGCGTTTTCCTGTAAGAAAGAGATGAAACAATTCACCAAGAATCAATAAAAAACGACCGATTTCTTATAAAAATGTATTATTATTTGGATCAATCCTTGATTTTTCTATTTTCTATTTGAACTAAATATCAACTATAAAAATCTAACCTTGTTATGATTATGGAAGGGATGACTTACAGGTGAACGTTAACCCAAAAGGAGAGTAAATATATTCAATTAAGATTCAACCCAAAAGATCATCACTAGTGATGTAACATTTCACTCTACTCATGATGTGATACAATTCACAATTAAAGTTATTTTAAAACTTAAAACTAAAGACAAATAGTTATTAACTTGTTATAACATTGTCTTGCTAGAATGAAAAGGAAAATTAAGTCTTTGTGATTAGCTTTCATTTATCTGAAGAAAACTATATAAAAATACCAGATTCATGTGAATCATCAGAGTTATTCAATTACTTCTGAATTATTACATCCCCGAAAGGAACATTCATTTTTTAAATAAATAAAATATAATTACTAAACTTCATTTTCCATTTTTCCTGTGTTAGTGTGTTAAATAAATCATTTGTCTTTACTTAAAAAAAATAGAGAAGAATTATGTAGCGAACCCAGTATTGTGTAACGTATCGTTGGCAGAGTCAACCTAGAACATGGTGGCATGTTGTAAGCGTGTGCCTGGCATTTTAGTACCTCGGCTGAGACGTTGGTGGAAGGAAGCGGAGTGTACTGAGGGATGTAGCTCCCCTGCAGACTCGTACTCGTTGGCATGTACTGCAAAAAACACATAAGCATTAGCTCCCACCTCCACCATGTTTCACAGTGTTGTTGGGATGTGGACCGGGTTGTTTGTGTGAAGATTGTAATGTGTACCGTTCCTGCGCTCCCCAGTGAGAGGTGACCGAGCTGCTGGCTCAGGGGCCCCATCAGAGATGAGGGCTGGATTGACAGGGCAGGATCGAGAGCCGGAGTCAAAACTGTCCCCTAAATACCGAGGGGTAGAGAAACCACCCATCGGTGAGACAATCCAAATCAGAGGATTATAAATTTACACCTCACAACAAGGGTTCAAAGACCTGACAAACAGGCGTCCAGATACTTTTGGATAAATGGTGGATGATTGATATTTGATGAATTTTTGATTGATAGATGGATGGAAGATGGTTGATGTTGAATGTCGATAGAAAGTTGAAGCATGTTTGTGTTTAATGTGTTTAATTGATTGTCGAATTTATTATTTGACTATTGATAAATGTTTGACCTCTGATGTTTGACTGATCTTTGATCTATGGGGTTTGATCTTTAATGTATGTTAGATAAATGTTTGAACACTGATGTTTGATAAATGTTAGACGAATGACGTGTTTAATTGATGAATGAATGATCGCTGATGTTTGATCTTTGATGCACGTTAGATAAATGTTTGATCTCTGGTGTTTGATGGGTGTTTGTTTGACTGATCTTTGATAAACGTTTCATCTTTGATGAATGATGATGTATGTTAGATAAATGATCTGTGGTTAATTGATGGATGAATGCTTGATCTCTGGTGTATGATGGATGAATACTGGAACACTCACTGTGGGCTGCATGAGGTAAGACTGGTGGTGCATCCATGACGGACTGTGCACCTGCAGACACACACACACACACACATACACACAATCATAGCATTGAACAATCATACAGAAGAAACAGCCGGACTGAGTACTCTGAGGATTTCAGACCTGGTATGAAGGAACTTGTGACGGTAGGTATGGAGACAGAGACGAGGGAGCCAGCATTCTGTTAGGAGCGATGCTGTATGGAGACGAATAAAACCTGAGAGAAAATATCAGAACGTAATTGGAAACAGTGATGCGTAAAGACAGTATGATTAAAATATGTGCACTAATTGGGTTTTAATAAATCACTTGCAGTTCTGAATTTGGCCACTTGGTGTCAGAAATCACAAAAATAGATAGATTAGATTAGGTTATATAGATAGATAGATAGATTATATAGATAGATTATATAGATAGATAGATTATATAGATAGATTAGATAGATAGATAGATTATATAGATTATATAGATAGATAGATTATATAGATAGATAGATTATATAGATAGATAGATAGATTATATAGATAGATTATATAGATAGATTATATAGATAGATAGATATATAGATAGATAGATAGATTATATAGATAGATTATATAGATAGATAGATTATATAGATAGATTATATAGATAGATTATATAGATAGATTATATAGATAGATTATATAGATAGATAGATAGATTATATAGATAGATAGATAGATAGATAGATAGATTATATAGATAGATAGATAGATTATATAGATAGATAGATAGATAGATTATATAGATAGATAGATTATATAGATAGATAGATAGATTATATAGATGGATAGATAGATTATATAGATAGATAGATAGATTATATAGAAAGATAGATAGATTATATAGATAGATAGATTATATAGATAGATAGATAGATTATATAGATAGATAGATAGATTATATAGAAAGATAGATAGATAGATTATATAGATAGATAGATAGATAGATAGATTATATAGAAAGATAGATAGATAGATAGATAGAGCTAATCTATGTGATATTATGTATATTAGTAAACTTGGGAGTATCATAATCCAGTCAGTGATTGTATGCCCATAGAGGAAAACATTTTCTCCATCAGAGGGAGTCGTGTGTTATTTTTCATGCACTCACCCATTCTGTAGAGCTGCAGCATCATACGCTAGCGTCATCGCTCCCTGCAAAAACACATTCGTGATTTTGGACTGTCTCTGTGGGGATTTGTGTCTATTTGGACAGCTTGGGCCTTCAGCAAAATTATTTTTTACACTTTATTATACTTATTTATACAAATTATTTGTTTTACAGATAAGCATTTATTAGTACCTACCCACCTATTAATACTAATAAATAATACAATATTTTTGGTAGAATAATGGGCAGAATTCATGTTTTTATGATGAGATTTAAGGTGGAATTTTAGGAATTATGAAATATTTTGTAAGACAAAATTTAAAGCAAAATTTTACATGGAAAATGTTTAAGGTGAAATATTCTATTGCACTTAAGGTGGAATTTGTTTAAAGTACCGTGTCAGGGTCTCTGTTCCAGGCTCGGCCATTGTGCAGATATTTCCCATGATTCTGTCTCTTCTTCTGTCCTCCGTCAGCAAACTTGCACAGCAGCGGCTCATTTGGCACTAAAAAGCACAAAACAAGAATCATAAATGAATGTTGCCGCTGGGACAGAGCTACTTGATGATTGCCACTAAACGAGTCTAGGCCCCTGAGCTGAAGGTGGAACATTAGACTCGTACCTGGGACCCCCGGTGGCATTTTGATATATTTGCCGTTGAAATGTTGAATGATGGCTTCGCATTTCTCAGTCGATTCCATCCTAAAAACAGTCAAAAAAAAGACCGGAAACGGAGTTATATGACACGAAGCGAGAGTGGTGTCACAACAGGAAGGGAAAATAGGAAGCGAGCCGCTCACCGGGCGAACCCCACCCCTCTGCTGGCCCCGCCCGAGTCCCGGAGGATGCGTGTGGAGATGACCTGACCGAAGGATTTGAGCATGGCCTCTAGCTCCTGCTCGTCCATCGACACCGGCAGGTTGGAGATGTACAGGTTAGTCGGGTCCTGTTCCTGTTGCTGAAAATAAAACCCAGACAGACTGATGGTCTCAGTTTTGAGTCTCAGCAGTGCTACCGACCGACCGGGCTTCAGTCGTGTTCCTGAATCCATTGGGAAGCCTGAAGCTAAGAATTAGGACTAAGTACTGAATTTAAGGCCACAACCAGGTGTCAGTACCAGGAACACTTTAAGGAACGTTCTGTCCTGTTCCAGCATGAGAGCGAGCTCAGCTACTCCGGGATAAATTGGAACAAAAACTATTGTGTATTACTGGCAGACCAGTCTAGCACCTGAACTCGCACAACGACCCCCCACCCCCACCCCTACCCTTTCAGACTTTTCAGGGTTTCTCTGTTTTAATATGAAACATCCGAAACAGTCACAAGGTCTAAACGTCTGATTTACGGTATCTAGGTAAAATATTTTGGGGGAGCATGTTGTGTTACCTTGGCCATCTGAGCCTGCACCCCCGATGATTTCAGGGCACTTACGGCGGTCTGCGCCGCCGCCGGACTGTCGAAATCCACAAACCCGTAACCTACAAACAAAATAAGGTCAACAAAAGAAATAATAATAAAACATTGTTTCAATTTGACTGACCTTTACACTTGTTGGTGCTTTTATCCAGGATGGCTTTAGTGGAGACGATCTTCCCGTACCTGAAACGAGTGTCACAACATCACACACACACAGTAAATACAGACACACAAACACTAATGTATACACACACATACATGTACACGCTAAAGCACACAAACACATAAACGCACAAACAAACACATGCTTAGAAGAAAGCAAACAAAAGCCCAAAAAGTAAACACAAACACACACTTGTTGAAACACACATGAATGCACACACACACAGGCACACAAGTGCACAGAGAGATACAATCAGACACTCAAACGCTTAAACATGTAAAAATAAGACCGCGTACAAACATTAAATAAAAGCAGAGACAAACAGACATGTAGAAACGCACACTGGAACACACACAAACTAGTGCACACATACACACACAAACACATTAGTGCTCGGGCAAACACACTCAGAAGCACACACATGCTTACACATACAAAAATAAGAACATAAACACACACTTGTTGAAAGACACACATCACTGCAAACACACGCACAAACAAGTATATACAGGGACATGAATAAACACACACACACACACACGAACGCATGAACACTTCCATAAACATAATTCTTACACACTAAAACAAACACGCAAGTGTACATAGAGACACACTTATATAAACTCGAATACACAAACACCATGTGAACACATGTGCAGATACATTCAAACGTGTGCACAAACACAAAAACACAGACACAATTGAACACACACACACATCAACGCCCACACAAAAACACAAATGTATACACACACATGCACACACACACAAATGAAAAGAATAAGAACAGACACACATGACCAAACATGTACACACATATACACAAACACAAAAATACAAACACAATTGCGTGCACGCACACACACACACACACACACACACACATATCAACGCCCACAACACACA
>JAOTRQ010121012.1:0-19067 GCA_028565875.1 Hoplisoma paleatum | reverse complement strand
CCCCACCGAACAGTGCCCTCTCTTGGAACCTTCTGATATCCCCATACATATTATAATGTTATTCCCACGATATTACAAGTACAGTATTAGTCCATTATTTTTAATGGAGTTATTTTATAATTCGTCTGTTTTTGTAGCATGTAAAGACTTAAAACAGCGTAATTGTGTATCTTATAATATCTCGGCTGTGTTCTGTACGATGCTACGCGTTACATTAGTATTCTCAATCGATGGCGCCATCACGGTGTTTCATGAATGTACGTATTTACAGTTTTTGCTATAGTATATACAATTATATATATTTTTATTTAATTCACGAGGGAGGGATGCGCCTTTCCTACGACTTTTTAGTACAAAGCTATAATAATAATACTATCGGGAAATAAAATAGCTCTGTACTTATAATGAATCACGATTCAGATTTTACCTTATATACATGATACAGCTTACTAACATAACTGCCATCTCAGTGTCACAACTGTATAAAGAATATAATACATTATTGATATAAAATAACAGATAAAACAGAATTTATTAATCTATATTATTGATGTCTTCTATTTATAATGTTGTCCAGTCTTATTGTTTTGGTTCATATCTTATGAGGGAACCGTCGCGCCTGCGCTCTCTCTCTCTCTCTCTCTCTCTCTCTCTCTCTCTCTGTCTCGCTCTCTCTGGCAGTGAGCATACGTAAAGAGAGAGTGATGGCTTGGCTGTGACGGTGAGGGCTAATAAGATCGACACAGACACAAAGCAGAGAGGAGGAAGATAATAAGGAGAGAGGAACCCCCGAGGAAGAAAGGAGGAGGAGAGGAATGGACGGGAGGAGTTGCAGCTGCTGCTTTCTGCACCGCAAACACAACATGGAGAGGCTTTATCCAGAGGAGTAGGGCAGTGTCTGGTGGCTGACGATTTGTGGAGGGAGGGATGGAGGGGTGAGAGAGGATGGTGATGGGATAGAGAGAGAGAGGGATGGGCCTCCTAAACAGAGCCGCGCTAATCCTGCCAATCCGGGACTAAATAGTATGGTAACGTTTCCTACACTAACCTTCATCATCACCATTTTCGTCTTCGCCATCGCTCTCCATCGTCATTAGGCATTATTTGTAAAGTTCATCGTGCTGTGTGCTCGTATGTGATGTCACTGCTATAGAGGTGTATTACCATCCTTCCATCTTTTCATCTACAATTCTGTTTATTTGTTTATGTTTAACATCCTGCTCTCTGCTGTTACCACCAAGTTTGAACACTACGCACACAATGACTCTATCTCTCATCATTTGTGTGCGTGTGATTGATAATGTGTGTTTATTGATTGATGATGATGATGATGATGATGATGATGATGTGTGTGTGTGTGTGTGTGTGTGTGTGTGTGTGTGTGTGTGTGTGTGTGTTCGTGCGTCATTGGGGATGGATGATGGGAGTGTTTGTGATTCAGCACTGAGTGTAACCCTCTCTCATGATGAAACAACACATCCCCTCTCACGTGTTTAAATTCATTCATTTCGTTTTGTATGTTTATGTCTGTTTAGCTTTTGAGTGTTTGGCCAAAACTAGCTAGCCTTATCGAGGCTGTGTGTGTATTAATGTAGTGAAATTTTACAGTAGTTTAAAAAACTTCAATAAATTTGCTTCTGCTCATAGTCTGTCAGTTTGGGACTCTCTCTCTCTCTCTCTCTCTCTCTCTCTCTCTCTCTCTCTCTCTCTCTCTCACTCTCTCTCTGTGTGTGTGTGTGTGTGTGTGTGTGTGTGTGTGTGTGGTCACTGATTGATTTCCTTTTTTTACTATTGATTTTATGTAATGTATGTTTAATGATATTTATTCTAATTTATCTTAGTCTAAATTATGCATTGCTGTAGTGATCGTTTACTGTCCAGACAAATTGTTGTTTTATTAATAGTTACTAGACATGTCTTGTCATTTAATTGAAGCTTAATAAATGACAAATCTAGGATCAGTTATACAGATTTAATTGATTTGCTACTCTGCTTCTATTATAGGTGACACATGCAAAACTCACTTTTGGCATGCATTTGCATTTCCGGTTGCAAAATGTTTGCATCCTTAAAAAAATTGGGTGATTCTGATAGGCCCATTTGAGATGAACACAAATATAGTTTTTGATTGTCTGTATCGCACAGAAGGTATGAGAAAAATGAGATAACGTTTTACTGGATATAATGTATTCAACGCTTACTAGTGTCATTAGTTCAAATGAACTGATACGGTTTTGATGCTAATTTTTGCTTGTACTAAACGTGCAATGAGACATTGTACCTGTTATGCCCAGACTCGTAGACGCCTCGTGCATCACCTGAAATAGTTTTGCATATGCCTTAGAACAACGACAGGTAGCATTGAGACCATTGTGGCTAGCAAGACTGTGATGGAGAAGTTTTTGAAAAGAAAAAATGCTAACTCCAAGCTAAGCGCTTTGTGTGTGCCTTTTTATAAAATCCCACCAGGATTTCAACTCTGTGTTCATTTAAACATGCACAGGTTTCACACTAAGTGAGTAAATATACTCAGATTGACATTTTATACATGCAACTCTTCTTATTGTAACAGTAAAATATATCACTATTATTATTGCTTCTGTCAGAATATGCATTATTTTCTGTATTCCTGCTAATAGAATGCTTTAGGACAGAATTAGAGTTAGTAAAACACTTTAACAGTAAAACAGAATTAGTAAAACACAGTTTTCTACTACCTCTTTAGGTTTAAGACCACATTGTTGTGGCACTGTTCCAGTGGACATGTTAAGTGCATTTTTTTATTTGAAAAATGAGATATAAAAGTCTATTTTTGTGTTTATTTGATTCATTTTCAAGACACTGATAAAAATGACTATATTGTTAATATAGGCGGCTACAGAGCATCATTTGTTTAACATTTTTGGTTGGTGCTGTGCCTCATGATTTTTTTCAATAAAAAAAGTACATTGGTTCAAAAAAGGTTAAAAAATCACTGCCTTAGAACCAGATATTACTATATACGCTCAGACTGAAATAGACAATTTTGAAAAAAAAACAGTATGTGATAAGAAACTTGAGGTGATTTTTGTTATCAGTCGCTCAAAATGCATAAGGTACACCCAAAAATGTTTAAGAAGCAAACATTTGTTGACCAGTGTAGTTAGAACTAATTGCTGTAATTCCATTGTGTGTGTGTGTGTGTGTGTGTGTGTGTGTGTGTGTGTGTTATAGCTGGATAAGAGTGAGGTGTCGACGCTGCCTTTGCCCCCTTCTGTGACCCATGGCGGCTCAGACAGCAACATCAGTGTGGAGGGGGCGGCGTCCAGTTCTGGGACGGGGTCCTGGCAGGGCGAGGGGCAGACTGAGGGTCAGCGAACCCGAGCTGCCCTCGATCACCTTCAGCAAAAGATCCTGAAGCTCACTGAGCAGATCCGCGTGGAACAGGAGGCACGCGACAACAACGTGGCAGAGTACCTGAAACTGGCACACAACGCAGACAAACAGCAGGCATCACGCATCAAACACGTCTTTGAGAAGAAGAACCAGAAATCAGCGCAGACGATTGCACACCTCCACAAGAAACTCGAGCACTACCACAAAAAACTCAAGGAGATCGAGCAGGTCAGGCACACACTAGGGATGTGACAATACTTTTTATCTAGATATTTTTCAACATTAAAGGGAGCACAAATTCCATAAATTAATTCTATATATTAAATAAAGTAAAATATGTTATTTGTGATGATCTTTTAATTGTTTGATCAATGCCCTAATATTTCTGTGGTAGGTGAAAATGAAGCCAAAAATGGTTCCGCATTGAGTTTTTAAAAATACATAGCATAAGCGCACTCTACTGTGGATAGTGGATATCAATTCATTTTGGAATTTTTTTTTGTATTTTATATGCACAATATAAAATACTAAAAACAGAAACAGTTTATAAATACATGATAAACAATTAAACAGTGAGACAAACAATACATCAACATTTGCTAATTCAAATCATGTTTGAAGTCATTTGATTCTTTATGATTCTTTGTAAATCATTACATCACAAATGAGAATGTTCATAGAGCAGTTTAGCTGGAATACAGGTGATGATATCTGCGGAATTACACTGGTGTGCTAAGCATATTGCGGTGTGTTTGTTCGTTTATTACGACGAACATCATTTAAATTATAGACTGGTGTATATTTATATTGTTTCTCTGTGGTGTAGAACGGATTGGCTCGCCAACCCAAAGACGTTTTGCGGGACATGCAGCAGGGCCTGAAGGATGTTGGTGCCAATGTCCGTGCAGGTATCAGTGGCTTTGGAGGGGGCGTGGTCGAGGGCGTGAGAGGAGGGGTCTCAGCACTCATACGCAATAAGTTTGGCAGTGCCGACAATATCGCCCACCTGAAGGACACTTTAGGGGCAGGGAATACAGAGGACACACCCCCTCGTACCCTGAGTGGCAGTGCCACTCTTGTGTCCAGCCCCAAATATGGCAGCGACGACGAGTGCTCGAGCGGCACCTCTGGGTCTGCTGCTGGGAGCAACTCTGGAGGAGGGGGCGGGGCTATGTGTATGGGCAGCCCGAGACTAGATGGTCACCACCATCATCATCACCATCATCACACATCCAGCTCGTGGGATGCTCTACTGGAGGGGTGGCAGGAGATCAAGGCCAGTCAGGTGCAGATGGAGGATGCCATGGAGGACATGAAGAGCCAGCTCCAGAGTGACTACTCCTATATGAGCCAGTGCCTGCAGGAGGAGAGATACAGGTGTGTGTCCAGATAAGCACTCACATGGTGCTTTACATCACTTGTGCAATACTGCATGTCAAAATTCTTATTAATGACCCTTTGGTCAGACATGTCCAAAATCTGGTCCAGGGGCTAATTGTGACCCGCGTTCACATTTCGTAGCCAGTGTCATAAAATCAACGTTTCCCACTGGCACTGTTGACCGCAGTATGATATACATACAAAAAGCTTTTTTTATATTTCACCACAAGATGGTGAAAGACACCCCTGCTTAAAATAATATTATATAAAAATAGCTTATTAGCTGCACTGTGTAAAAATAAACTTTCTACTTCTGCAGGTATGAGCGTCTGGAGGAGCAGCTGAACGATCTGACAGAACTACATCAGAATGAACTGAGCAACCTGAAACAGGAACTGGCCAGTATGGAGGAGAAGGTGGCGTACCAGTCCTATGAGAGAGCCCGTGATATACAGGTAAACACAAAGCTCTAAGCTTTAATCAACTGTAAACAACATTAATCCAAATTAAAAACACAATTTGTGTATGTGTGTGTAGGAGGCAGTGGAATCATGCCTGACCCGTGTCAGTAAGCTGGAGTTGCAGCAGCAGCAGCAACAGGTAGTTCAGTTGGAGGGTGTGGAGAATGCTAATGCCCGTGCCCTGCTCGGGAAGCTTATTAGCGTGGTGCTGGCGCTCATGGCTGTCCTGCTCGTCTTTGTCTCTACGGCTGCCAACTTTATCACCCCTCTGATGAAGACCCGTACCCGCATTGCCTGGTCTGTTGCTTTCACGCTCCTTCTCCTCACGCTGTGGAAGCATTGGGAGCGGCTCGAGCTGTGCTTCCTGTCCGGCTGAGTCACAGGGACCATGGCGCCATCTTCTTGTACTTCACGAGGCTCCTTTGAGTGACATATAAACATTGTGAAATTCCACCAGAAGTAGGGCGTATCTCATTTACACCAGCTTTATTCAAATCTGGTCCCATAGTTTAGCACAGTGGTGACACACACCCATATTTTCTAGACCACGCAGTCTCTTAGAAAAACAGATACAGATACATTTAAGCTCTGGAGAAACTTGGGCAAAATGGTGGGTGTGTTAGATCAAGAACACCACCCGATTGTGACCTGATAGGACCAAAGACCGATTAACTTTATACACACTCATCCAGCATTCCTAAAGAGAAGAACGGATATCTATATTTTTTTCACCTTCAGACAGGATGGAGTGTTCGTGCATGGGATCTGAAACGGGAGTCTCCATCATTCCATCCAAATATCTGCAATTATTCAACTTTTTCATATAGCTGAAGCTTTTGTGTGATGGCTGTTTTATTATTTGTGGTCGTTTCTGTGGGTTTGAGTCTGACGTTCTGATGTTTGTATAGAAACCAGATTTTAGATTTTTACTTGAATTTTCACGATTATGCTGTTTAATTAAACAACATTTTGCAGTGATGGTATAATGGAAGTATTTACAAACAGTTCATGTGTTGCCAGTGTTGAAAGAAAGATGAGCCTTTTTAAAAATGTTCTTGAGTGGAGTTAGAAGGTCTATATTATTTGAATTTGAAATGTTATCCACATCTTTGGAACACTTGCTGAATGTGTACTAGCTGCCTTAATTTACCCCTTCGTGAAAGGAAGTATGGGTACTTTTGATTGTAAGTCGATCAGCATGGATTAGCAACGGTCCTTGTTTACTACAGAGGGTTTTAGCTGATACTAGACCCTCCATTATCCTTGACCCGGATAAAGCAGTGAATGAAACTAAATGAATTGAAGAGTTTGATATGTCGTGCAATTCTACACTGGCTGGTATTTTGTTTGTGATTGCTTCTATTGTCTAAGAAATTCTTTTGGCTGCTCCCAAAAAGTGTTGCCCCATCAGAGCTATCTGCATGTGTGTTTTTGACAGTTATTTATAAAGGTAAGCCCTCAGCCACTAACTTACTTATAACCAGGAATGCCTGCATCATGATGTAGGACTGAAGTATCCAGGCCAGATCAGAGGTCAATCTGCTTACTTAATTTTTAATATTATTAGAGTTACTTTTTGTCTACTTGTCAAATAAATCAAGTATAAAATGTGTGAATCGTTTGGGTCTTGTTAGGTTGGATGACAGAGCTGATAGTGGTATCTGCTGCTGAAACGTTTATCTTTTTCTTACATGGGTGATGAGCTGTACTGAAGATTTCTGTCTATTGTGAACGTTTGTATTGGTGCTGTAGCTGCTTTTGCATGCCGTCACACTGCCATGTTTATGTTTACAGCCTCCCTGATCAATAACCTACAGATTTATAACCTCCAAACATTTCTGTACTGCAGTGTTGTGATGGAGGGCTCATCTGTCTTTTTGTAATGACTTGGTTATATAATACACAATAAACGTTTGTTTTCTGTTCTGTTGACACTTGACTGAACGCAGAAACTTCAGGAATGCTTTGCACAGCCCTGTAATTAAAAATGCATTAATTAATCGTAGCTGTTTTATAATCTCTGCCTGTATAGATCACTTGATTCATTATTGGATCACCGTCCGGCATGTTTAGCCATTAAGCTCACATTTCTAGCAGTTTAATAAATTCTCTAAATCTTCAAACTGTTTTTGTGATGTGTTGGGCTGTCGGTAATAGTACTAATAATACTTTCTGGATGGAGGACAGAGTTTATGTAAATATTAATTATCTTATTCTTCTTTTAAAAAAAGTAAACAATTTCTGTCAGTGAGTAATCAACTATCAGAATAAGATAATCCTTTATTAGTCCCACAGTGGGGAAATTTGTCTCATTAGAACAGAACTATTGTATCAGCTCTGAATACAGTGTTTCTGAGGTCCGTTTTCAGAGAAAAACAGCTCATTAGCTTATGATACTTCCAGCCTAATCTTATTTAGGGGTCACAGTGGGACACACACTGGGCAAATTCCTAAACACCTGAGCAGGTCACCAATCTGTTGCAGGACACAGGACATTTTTAGCATTTCTACCAGATTAATAAAGATAAAATAACTAAATTATTTTTGTCTCACAGAATATAAAGTCAAATTATATTTAGGATTAATATTTTTTCAGCAGAATGAAAACTAAAAGTATACTTACAGTTTTGTAGTTAGCAAGTTCTGCATCAGATGTAAAATAGTTCTATTTTGGTTAAATATTTTACTCTAATATTTTTTTAATATAAATTCTAAAGCAGTCAAATAATATACTTGCAAATAATTAAATATTTGCTTGATTGTATTAAGTCAATATTGTTTGCCTCAGAATTTACATCCTGAACTGAAAAAAAACCATATCTAGACTTAATGCCAAAAGTTGATGAGCGCCAATAAAGCGAAAAGTTGTTTTTTACACATTTCTGTTTACCATCATACGACTTGAGTGCACTAAAGAGGGCCTGAAATTTTGCTTTTAAAGCAGACGACCAGACAACAGCAAGGGCCAAGCTTTGCTTTGGGCCAAGCTTTGTTTAGAGGAACAGAGCACGAACACAGTCAGAGCATCCACAAAGCTGCTGGATCAGCTTGCAAATGTTTTCACAATATCTTCAACATCTTTCAGCAGCGCCGTCATTGCAATGTGCTTCAATGCTAGCACCATTGCAAGTGTGCCAATAATATCGACAGTGTCATGAGTTAATGCCTATCAACAAAATTACAACAAAAATACAACCACCGTTTGGGACGGTTTGGCATAATTTGCACCAACACCAGATATCTACTGGCAGTACTTTAATTTTTGCACTTTTAGTGGTAAGTTTTTACACCTTAATGTGTCATCTCTACTGCTACTTCTTACTATTACTCATTACTAACACTCATCTTTAGTCAATTAAATTAGTAATATAACATCAGAAAATATTTTTGTATTTATTCTAGTTTTGCAACTTTTTGTCTAAATCGTGTGTTAATGATTCAGTAACTCACCCTTGTATTTACTTTTTATTTGCTATTGGGGCAATCCCAGATCATCAATAAAATTGATAACATGCGCCCAAATTATACAGACCAATAAAAGCAGGGGGGCTAAAGTCAGCTTTAAACCCCTGCAGTCATTCACTCATTCACACACCCACAAATAGACATTCGTGGTCATCAGATTGTTCCTGTCAGTAATTACTAATAGAAATGACCACTACCCCACCCTAATTTATTTTCAGTTGTCAGGTGTTGCGCATCCCCGTTTACAAATAAGAGTAGAAAAAAGAAGTGTTTCACAAAGCTGAGGAATTCCTGATTGCAGAGTAGTGAGTTTGATGATGGCTCCTTGTGTCTTAATTTCTGACCTCCCCTGCAGAATCTCCTCTACGCTCCAGGCAATGTTCAAAATGGTTTTAAACTTCAAGCAGAACGAGTGCAGAAGTGTTTTCTCAAGCACTAGATGAATGATGAGTACAGATGTGGTCCAACAGCTCCGATGCGAGGATGTGAATCCTGAATGCCCTGGATGAGAGGAAACCATTGTTCCCTGTCTGTATATGTGAGTCAGCAGGTCAACATTGGTATGTAGAAAAATCTCTGAGATTGAAAAAGACCCGAATGTACCGGTTTAATCCAACGGTACTTTTCCATCAATAACGGAACCACAACATGGCATCCAGCGAATACAAACATTTAAACAAAACAGGCACTGATTTAGACAGAAGTCACCCTTCTTCTGAAACTGGTGAATCTGTATAAAATCAAAATGAGTTTTCAGCAAAAATCATGGACACCTGACCTACCTTGAAATAAAAACACTGGAGCCAGCCCTGACAGCCACACCCTTATAACCCTCTGGAATGTTCAAGCTGTGGTCCTGTTTCAGTGGAAAAGCTCTCTGTGTCATGAGCCTGGTCTGTACTGATAAAATCACCTGATCTAAATGTGTGCTGCTCAACAGACATGTCCTACACAAATGGGTCATAAGGCCTGTTCTAAACACAGACATGAGATGGTTCAGTCCATTATAAACACACAGATGTGCACGTAGTCTCTAGGGTGATCGTTGTGTGTAGAACAAGATGTAAGCCTGAGTGCTGCAAACCTCTTCCACGCTACACACGTTCATCTCCGAGTCATTACAGTGAACCCAAAAACCTGCATGCACAAACACAACACACACACATCCAAAACAATTATGCAACATGAAGACCAACCTGGGAAAAAAACGAAAATAATTTTGGTTAAGATTAGGCACTCACCCCCCTCAGAGTTATAGCAGTAAGCGGTGTAGTGTCCTGAGCCGAAACCTTTCCCATGATGCATCACTACAGCAGAAAGATCGTAGGTAAAGACCTGTGATGCATCAGAACAGCAGTATGGCTCGATGTTGAGAACCTGATCAAACGCAACGTGAACGCCAATTTTCTCCCTGTGGTTCCTGCCCGACCAGCTAGAACACACACCATACCACCACCCAACACACACACAAACAGACCACAAAACATTACACACCAAACCAGAAAACAAAAAAACACACCAGAGAAAACACACCATATCATAACACACAAGCCACACCACAGAACACAAACCACACATAACATACAACACACATCATACCACCACACAACGCACACCATACAACATGGGGAGATTAGATTAAAATCAAAGCATGAATTCAGCATATGAAACACCAGCAACGTCTGAGAACATTTAACTATTAATCTGGGCATTTTACTTATTCTGTATTAAATTAGAGAAACATTTCCACTCTGATTTTGTCTCCCGGTGTTATGAGTTGGACGTACCGAAAGCGTTTAAGGTGAAGTCGCAGCACCTGAGGTAAACGATAAATCAGCAGCTGTTTACAGGCCTCTGAAAGAGCCATCGGCTTGTGGGGCGACTTCCTCCTCCGTCCTAACAAACACAAACACACACTGTAAACAGACATCAGGTCTAATACTGAAAACACTGAAATGGCCGAATCACTGTATAGTATTGGCTGTGAGTGCCGTAACCTTAAAAAACCGTAAGCGTTTTAAACTCAAACTTTAATACTTTTCTAAAACATAACGGTTCAGCAATGCAGAACAGCACAAAACTCTTGCCACATAAGAGTAGAAGAATGTTTAACCTGCTAGCTCATGGTCAAAAAGTGTACACTGTGCATTGTGTGCATATGTGAGAAGAGCTTACTGTTGCAGTAGTTGCAGTTGTAAATGCGCCCCTCCAGAGCTTCGGTCTCTGTGAATTTGCTGAGCATTTCGGTGAGGGTGCAGCTCTGAGACGAGGCACTAAGCTTGGCAATGCTATGGTAGCGCTCAGGAAACTCGAGAGACAGATCCCAAAACGGCTCCACTGTGTTTGACTTATTCTTACATGATAAACATGTCACCTAAAAAAAGAGAAAAAGAATCATGGGTACTCATAGAGGTCATAAAAACACATAATGGCATAATGGGGAAACAACATTGTTTTGGACTCATTCAACACCACCACAAACCAGATTCCATAGGCAGGTGATTTCAAATATACTTTTATACAAATAAAATATGAAAACATTTGATAAAAACATATAAAAATAATACATTAACATTTTAATCATTTAGCAGAAGCTTTAATTCAATTTAGACTTAATTCAATTTATCACTGAAATATTTTTAAACTACTGAGGACTACTCAATTAGGAGATTTAAACTTTCTGATTACCCTAACCACCAAAATGTGGGCATAAAGGCAACTACCTCCAGTATGCCAGTTCCCCTCCTGTACTGGGTTCAAGCACTTGTGTACTTGGTTCAAGCACATTTGGTTCTGGTTGTATTGAGAGTTTCTCAATATAATTAAAAGACGGAGATGCCATGGGTCCAGCGTGGGTACTGACCTGGCTGAGCAGCTGGCCATGGAATATGGTGTTTAGGACTTTGAGGACCTGTTTGGAAAGTTTCCTCTGTGTGATGGGGATGACGATGCGGGTCCGAGTGTGTTTGCGTTTGGGACCAAAGCCTCCGTCAGCCTCCAGTTCCTGCTGCACCTTGTCCAGCAGCTCACAAAGGAACTCCTGCGCATCCTGTTGGTCACAGCCGCGAAATGCCGGAATCACGTTCCACACAGAGTGCAGCATGGCAAATGGCGAGACCAGCGTCCAACGACCTGACCACATCACCCGGAACAGAGTGTGCAGTTCCTGGCACAAAGAGACCTACACATACAACACAAAACACATACATACAGAGGGTACAGGATGTCCTTGTTTCCAGGCTGGACATGACCAGTCCTGGGTGGCTTCTGGTAAAATCACAGACATGCACACACTAAAGTCCTGTGTGTGTGTGTGTACACTGCAACATACTGGCTAACTGTTCAGCTGTTTAGTGTATTTGCACTTCAGTAAAAGCCTAAATATACAAATATAATTACTATTTATCATAAAACTAGATAATAAAAGGATGGTTAAATGGCCATCCAAAACACACACACACAGACACACACAGACACACACACACCTACCTACCTGCTGGCCCGAAGAGGAAAATGACGACAAAGCTGACGTGGATTGAGAACGAGATTCTTTGGGCAGGGCCAGCTTCTCTCCTCCCATCATGCCTTGCGTCTTGGCGAGCAGAAGCTGCTCAGTCTCACATAGATCCAGTGCAAGAAAACACTCCCTGAACTTACGCAGATGACTCAGGACCTGCAGGATAGAGTTCATGTAGCACGTGTTGCCCAGGTTTCTTAATCCAGTAACACCCGGCGCCGACCTCCTGCGTCGCCGTGGTAACAGCCGAGCCGAGGTGGAGCGCCGCATCGCCACCACATCTGCTTTTACTTTGCGCAGCACCTTGCGGTGGTTTTTCGACACAGTCTTGTTGGTGAGCAGCGGTTTTTCAGGTGGGTCACGGAACTTCCTGGGTATCAGGGTAATCAGCGGGCGTGGTACCTGCGTCAGGAGACGTGCACTCTTCCTGGGCGGTGCATTAGCCTCATCTCCCATGATCCTCTTTTTGGCCTCCCTGCGCTGCCTCCTCAGCTCCTCCTTCTCCTCCTCCAGTTTCTCCTGCCGTTTCCTTAGCTCCTCCTGCTGTCTCCTCCTCCAGTACCGAAAAGCGCCAGCTAGCAGCGTCCGCCGCCGGTGCCGTATCGCCACCTGCACCACACCCTCGCCAGTTGCCAGGGGCGACAGCAAAGAGGCCGAGCGCATGGAGCGACGGCCAACATCTCGGACAGTGGATAGCGCCCCCCGCAGAAGCTTCAGGTCGCCCTCTGCATTGTCATTCAGGACGTAGTCGCCGCACACAAAGCAGAAAACATCCAACTCGCGCACCTCCATAGCCAGCGGGTGCTGAGAGTCGTGGTAGTGCCGGAGCGAGTGCTCCTCCATGTAGCGGCCGCAGGACACATGAGAGCACTTCAGACATGCCCACACTGACTCGGTGGTGCCACAGTCCACACAGTGCCACTTCTGAGGGTTCAGAATGGAGTGCTCGTGTCCCAGACGAAGACGGACCACATGCTTACAGCGCTCCATCACTCCTACAACCACATGAGCACTTGCGGTCAGGAGCCGCACCACAGCACCAAGATGGACCAGGACCTAAAGGCAGCAACACAATGGTTTATTTGAAATCCCATTCTTGTCATGTCTGGTTCCTAGCTGTTTTAAGAGAGTTTTTCCTTGCGACTCTCCCGCACAACTTGCACAACAGAAGCTTTTCGTCTAGTGGTCCTAAACTCTGTAAAGCTGCTTTGTGACGATGTCTGTTGCATGACTTGCATTCCCTATATCTGATCGAGGAAAGGCCGGTCTTACCAACGTTTGCTACAGACATGCCTGATAGTGGTCAGTCAAAGAGGTTTGATTGCTATTTCAGATACTTTCTGATACAGATACATGTACATGTTGAAATGCAACAGTGTTCCTTCGAGGTGCAACATTGAAACTGAGATTAACAGTGCAGTTACACAACAGTACAATAAATTCAAAATAAAGCCTAGAATAACTACAATATATCCTTATCTAAGCATTACCTAATCTAAACAAGTAATTAAGAGAAAAAACTAGAAACAAGTACATGATACTGAATTAACGATGTGTGAGGTAGAAACATTAGTAGACGAGTTATTTATTTATTTAGCTTTTGGGTCACGTTTTGTACTGTAGGTAAAATTCAAGGCACTGTCATTCTTTGCCAGAGCCAGTGTATGTGTGTCTCAGTCCACCTTGTGTGCATTTATGTCAATGGTGTATGTGTTTGTGTGTGTCAGTTTATAATGTGTGTATGTAAATAGTTGCGGTTTGTTTGTAATGTTTGCAGACTTACGGTGAGAGCAAGATCATTATGGCTGCACTGTAGCACTGAGCATCACAACTTCAGCAAAAGATTTCATTGTCACTCTGAATAAAAAATAAACATGATGTCAGTAAAGATAGTTGTTCACTGTCAGCTCAGACAACAGACATGAAAAAATAAAATTACAAATATCGTTACATTTGGTCTCGAACAGACTATAACATTGATAAAGCTTTTTGCATGTACACAAGCCTAAAAACGATACAAATAAAAATGTTTGTTGCTGACAATACAACAGAATTGTTTTATTTTAATCGGACACACAGCCCCAACACTACTGTGCACCTTAGAGAGAATTGTTCAGCACAGACGCTCTATTGAATAAGTTGATGTAAAGTTCTGATTATCAACTCGTTTTTACAAACACATTAGTTGTATTAGTTTAGCTGCCAGATTAAAGCCCATCTGACAGATAAAATATATAAAATATTTACATGTTTGGTCAGGAATCATGATCAAACTTTATCGGTGCTGCTGTTAAATCACTGTCCGGCTCAACAGCACCAGAAAAACCTAAAATCATGAACTACATATAGACCAACCCGCCCAGAGTGTAAGAACCGACTGTTTTAGTAAATAAATAAAAATTTACGACAACGCTTCAGCGCTTATCAGAACCGGGTGCCGGTAGATCCGGGCTAACTGTGCTAAGCTAATGCGCTAACCGTTAGCTTAGCATGTTGAGTACTCGCCTCAGAACAAAGAGCGCAGTACAGAGCAGATCCCGCACATGAATTCCTCAGGATCAACTCGGGTCTTCTCACTTCACTCCCGCACACACAACACACAGAAGAGTCCGAATGAGCAGTGGTTCATCTCACATCTCATCGATCCGCCGAATAACTTCCAATCTTCAAATACAACACCAGATTAAAGTCCTGATCTGATTCAATACCAACTACATCGGACCGATAACAATAACTTTACAGCCTCACTTCAGCACTTAACTCTTTAACTCTCACACACAGACATGACCTATCCACGTCCAGCTGTGAAACTTCACTATTTCTTTATTTAGTGTGGGTATGGTCGGCTTTTATTTACCACCGCATCATCCCGCACACGCGAACTGTCACACATTCTGGGTTCAACCGAACCCGGTCGGGATCAGGGACTGCGTTTCAAACGCTTCCAATACCCACTACGCAGTGCACTAAAATGCGTATGACATACGCAGCACTACATCTACTTAGTGTACTCTACAGCCAACAGAACGCTGTTTTAGATTTTGGTGTTCTGGCTTCTGATTGGCTAAGATAACGCTCCTCATTGGCCCTTGATTCTGCCAATCAAATGTAAATGAGGAGACCGAGGCGGGATAATAGAAGACCCTCATAGTAACACACTGGCTGAGTCCAAAATCCGACACTGCTCCCTAGGGAGAAGTGTGTTTGAATGTGAACCATATTTACTGCAGGTCTTTCATACTTACTTCTGTTTACTTTACTCCTCGTTCTGAAGCAAATCGAAAAAAGTTAGATGACTTAAATGACTATTTACCTTGCTTATGATACTACAAGCATCCCCAATCTGTTATCACTTTAATATAAGCATCAAAAGATTTCAGACACTTTATACCTGCCATTCGTTAAGAGTCAGATTTTTGCACAATTTATTCCGCTGACGAGATTGTACTTAAAATTACCATTATTTCTTTTTCATTAATCTTGGCGTTGCCACTTAATATGACATAAAACACTTTTATCCACATTCAGTACTGCTGAATCCCCATTAACAGCTGCAAATCTTCTATGGTAGTTTGGTTAGTGCAGTTAATCACATTAGAATATTGTACAGCAGATACAATATGGTGTAAATCCTATTTATGTTCGAGTTTTTAGAACTGTATGTGAAGCAGTCCTGGCCAGGCATCCACATACTTTTGTTCATGTAGTGTATGCACATAATGCAAAAACTTAGTTAATACATTTACATTTTTAGTATTTAGCATAAAACTTTATCCAAAGCAATTTACAATTAAAATGGTGCCCCACTTTTGCCCTTATTTTGAGGGCCTTGCGCAGGGCCTTGCTCAGAGGTTAATGGTGGCAATTTGGTGGAAGTGGCTTTAACCGGCTCTAGCCCAGCTTAAGAACAACTTAATTCTTAATAAAGAACATTACTTTAGGTTGGATTAAATGTTTTATTTTAGCAAAATGTTTTCATACAAAAATTCTGTACAGTATTTTACACTGTCTGAACCACACATACTGTGTGTATGCGCACGCATGTGTCATCGTACACCGCTCCCTGGCAGAACCTGCTGCTTGCGTATTTTGCTGAAGAGCTCAAGGTACTGGTTCATGGTGTCCATGACATCTGAAGGGGCAAACAGACCTTCTGCTTTATTGCTGAACACACTGGGGAGCTCTGGGGTGTTAGCACCCAAAAAACTCTGCATGAACTCCTTCATCAGGTTCCAGCAGTCCCCAGGAACCACACAGGCGCTGTACTCCACCTAGACACACAAGACACAGATGAATGCTGGGAGATTCAGAGCAGTCATAATAAAAAAATTTATGAAAAAAATCCTGATTATTATAGATACAGAAAGTTGTGTGTGTGTACTTACCTCCACCGAAATTCCTCGGGCACTGGAGCTCATAGTAACAGTACCGATTTTGATGAGAAAGTCAGTATAGCGGTAACGTGCACCACGGCTCTCCACTTTATGTCCCTTAGCATTTTGGAAGTGACTCTTTAGTTTCACCATCAGTACGTCAAAGTTTGCATCAGCCGCCAATGCTGGCCCACCATCAAACAGAGCCAAGCAGCTGAGCGGAGTCTCTGAATTGTGCATCACGTACAACAGCTTAGAAGGCTGACCTAACACACACACACACACACACACACTTTCAAATACAAATGTTACATTTACTATATACTGTATAATTTAATGTTTGTTATACAATTGCTGACGCATCCCCCACAGGCATGTGTGCTGTATCGAACAGTTAAGTCAGAAATTGTATACACATATATGGTGGAGTTATGATGGGTGTTGGTGAGTACCGGTGGAGTTTCCTGTAGCATGGTACGTTTCACAGTCAATGAAGAAGCTGCCCTGCTTCACTGCACCCAACTGCTCCAACCTCTTATGGAGCTGCTCCACCGTCTGCTGTACACTCTTCCCCTCAAGCACCGGGACCTGACACACACTGTCTCTCACAGACAGACAGACACACACGCACGCTCTTGGAGTGAGGGTGTAGGTGCAGATATAATGCCCATGGAGTTGCGCAAAAATCCAACAAACAATGGCAGGCATAGCAGAGCAGGGACTCATCCTTATAATTGATAGTTTAAAGCTCAACACACTAGACTCGAGTTGTCATTAAATATAACAGTACAACAATAAAATAATAAGCAGTTTTTATGTGGCCTGTTGGTTATTGTAATATTTGTTATTGTAATATTTTATACTTTTTAAATGCAGGAAACCAACTGAAATATTTTTACACAGAAAAGTCAAAGAAATTTACCAAAAGAAATTTAACAAAGCTCAAATAATAATAAGACTAATAAATAAAAGTACTCACGATGTGACTCCCATGATTTTGTAAATTTGAGGTTTAATTTTTTCAGTTTTTTTCGCTTCAGCACAAAATCTACATTTACTACAAGCAAGCGCTCCCGGTTCTGTGATTACATCCGGGTCATCCCACCTCCCAAACAAGAGGTGGACATTAATGAGCTATGTTTATTAAAGAGTCGTGTAAATTATTGTTAGTTTTAATAACTACGTATCTGTGTAATCAATTAAATGGTAATATTATAAGTAACTGAATCACTAGTATTAGCATTAGCTGAAAGTAAACACTGGGTTCCGTGCGATAATCCTGTGATGCCGGATCTTGCTTTCTAACATATCCTGCAACTTCAGGACCTTATTTGGAGCTTCAAACCCGCCTGATAAAAATGTTGTTCACTGCTGAGAGAGCCGTTAAAATAATTTAGATCATACAATTGTTAATTTTAATGTTTGAGACTAATGCAAGAGTAACTCTGGCAGATCACCTCACCCCGAGATAAGCCCAATATGTATGTTGAAACAACCAGTATGAATTGGAGACGAGTAAAATTTAACTGAATATAGAAAAGTCTATAAAACGCATGTGTTCCGATTAGCTCGAGTGCTTCTATTAGAATTCGATCAAGATAAAGTTTAAGAATAAATTTCCGACTACAGTAAACAGCCAAGAACAGTGTGTCATATAATCAATAATAGCAGGGTGAAGGATTTGTTGGACTCAAAATGCTTTAGCACACCATGCGGTGCGCCTTTGCGCATGCGCGCTCGCTGTTAACTTTGAGCCCACGTGTGTAGGACGGGACGGAGTGTTCCGATCATTTAGTGTTTTCCGTGCGGTTCTGCTCACGCAGAGACTAAGTAAGAGAACATGCCAAAGGTGAAGAAACAGAGAGCGACTATCTCAGACCGACCCGGGGTGCAAGTACCTCTCGCGGATCAGATCTTGCAGGGAGATTCTGTCCGGTCCAGAGAGAGGAATCAGAAACGAAGACACGAGGAGGAGCATGAATACGTGGATCAGAAATTGAGCCGCAAAATTCTCCAACAAGCCCGAATCCAACAAGAGGAGCTCCAGACTGAGACCGGCCTGACATCAGATCTGAACCAACACACGCACACTCGACAACGCGCACCCACTACACGACTGGGTACGCACGCACACACAAAATTCAGATCAGCCCAAATAGACAAAGATGAAGTCTCGTGGCATCTTAGTCATAGAGATTTCAGGTGGTCAATGATGTTGTGTTGCTATCGTTATGCTTTTTTTTTAATTTAGCACTCGTGTTTGATATTTGTGGGTGCGTAGTTAAATAAGCTTGCTTGTAAATAATCATGTCAATATAATTCTGTTAAATATGTCTTGTCAAGGTTCGTTCAATCTGCTTCAATTCTCCTGTGCTGAGTCTCCAATGTTTTATTCTGTATTTGTTGGTGCTACACATACCCAGTGTTGTGCGTGAACGAGTTCAAAAGAATGCGTTCATTGAACACGCTCGTTTTTTCGTGAACGTTGAACTGAAC
>JAOTRQ010120903.1:0-19070 GCA_028565875.1 Hoplisoma paleatum | reverse complement strand
TATTTGTCATTACACATATACAGATGTACAGTACAATGAAATGTTTCTCTTCGCAAATCCCAACTTGTCTGGAAGTTAGGGTCAGAGTGCAGGGTCAGCCAATGTACGGCGCCCCTGGAGCAGACAGGGTTAAGGGCCTTGCTCAAGGACACAGCAGTGTAGCGGAGTGTAGCAGGGGTTGCCAGCCCAACGCTCTACCCACTAGGCTACACTGTCCCCACCTTTTTCTACCTTTTCCTGCTCCTTCCAGCTTGCACATTTGTTCTGGATTCTAGCATAATTAGGAGGGGCAATTTAACGGCAACATGAGGTGAGGACGCAGCCAGAGAATTGTGTTGCAACGCTCAGCTTTCAAGCACTTCTCAAGCTGTCCATAACTCAGCGTCAGTGAGAAAAACATATCCATTGTCTTTCCCCCTGGCTATTCTGTCCCTGCAATCATACCCGGCAATCTGGGCCATTTGTGACTGACCACTGTAAATCCCATACAAACTGCGTAATGTGTTCTGAGTTTCCAAAGAATAACTGCATGCCTAACAAATTTTAACATTAGTGTTCTAGGGTGAAGTGTTGCACCTTCTCTCTGCATGCTGGTTTCACAATGTTGCTGATGAATCAAACTTGCACAATGAATCTTGCACAATGTGCAAACTTTACAATAGAATGTATGCTCTGCATTGCTGTATATCCATTAGTAAGCAGGGTAAACAGCAGTGGACTAAGCACACAGCTGTGGAGAGTTCCGGTGCTCAGTGTGATGGTGCTGGAGGTATTCTTGCTGCACTGGAAAAACTGGGGTTTTACAGTCCGGAAATCCAAGATCTGGCTGAAGTGCCTATTTCCATATTCAGTCCTTACATGCTCAGCTTTCCATTCAGATGCTGAGAAATTATGGTGTTAAATTTTTAGTCTATAAACTATGAAGTGTCCGCTCTTTCCAAATGTGAAGAAACTGTAGCTACGGCATCATCTGTTGAATAGTTAGGTTATAAACAAACTGCAGTGGGTCTACAGTGGAAGGCAGCGAGGATTTGATGTGCCTTATGACATGTTTCTTTGGGTGTGGTTGGCATTGACAACCATACTTTGAGGGTGCCTTTAATTTTCTCAGGCTCATCTCCTATGGCAAGAGATATACTATAAAACATAGGTAAGTATATGAGGCTTGATAGAGCCATGTGCTGGTGTTCCTACCTCATGTTTGTCACTCCCCTCTTTTTTTTCCTCACATCCAAGCTGTGCCCATTAGCTGTGTGCAGCTATGCTTGGTTTGGCCAACCCTGAACCCATTCCTAATTGATTAATCTTTCACAGTATAAGGCAGTATCTTTCAGAACAATGGTATTAAATCTAGCCTGCTCTGTACCTTCAATGCTTTGGACAGCAGTGAAACATTGTGAAATTTGAAGTGGGTTGGGGATTAGAGCTTGTGCTTTTGCAGTAGAGTGTGGTGTGGTTAGTTGGCGATTGCCATGGCAACATCAGGTAGTTACGCTACGCACCTTCCCTGCCTTACACTCCTAATTACATACCGAATTCTGATCACCGTGATTGACCTAATCACCGTGGTATGTATATGCCCTGGTACTGCTGATCAGGACTAGTTTGTCACTCCTGTGTTCTCTTATGTGGTTTGTTTGCCTGGATGCCTTTTATACTGGAGTTTCTGCAGGAAATACAGCCAGATTCCAAGATCCCAGGAGATTCTCAGGCGTCATTTGAGATGGCCTGATGCTTCAGTTTCTTCTCCAATTCCAATCAGTGCGAGAGCATTTCAGGTTATAAAACCAGTCACAGACCTTCTGCAACCCGTTTGTACTCTGATTACTATCTAAAGTACAACCATGTATGTGCCACATTCCAAGAACATCAAAGCTCTGTTCTAAACCGAGCTTGTAGTAATTGTTTGAAATAGATAACAGTAAATTAAGGACCTAAAAGTCTTGGTTAGTTGATGTTCAGTATAATTGGCCTCTAAACTCCGGCATTAGAAACCTCACAGTGGGGCAACAAGGTGACGTCTCAGCAACATAGTCTATGGCATATTCAAAGGCTTTGAGACAATGTCTATTGGAAAAAGCGCTATAATTATAAAGTTGACTTGACTTTGGTAATAGGACATTTTTAGCTCTGACACATGTGTTTTGCAACCCCCATATAGACAATCATAGTCACCTGTATTCTGGGGGCCAGGGCACCTGACATCAGAGTAAATCTGAAAGTGCTGGCTAATGCTAATCATAGATTCTTAACAATCTATCTACGTTGGCACTAATGATGTTCATCTATCGCAGTCTGAGATTACAAAAAAAATGTTAAAGAAGTGTACGAGTAAGTATTTCAATGTCTGAGGCAGTATTGTGCTTTGTCCCCTTACCAATTCAACCCAGTGACAAAACCTACAACATGTTGTTGTCACTTAGTCGCTGGTTGTCTAAATGGTGCTCAGAAAACTGCATTGATTTTGTTAAAGAAATTATTCACTCTTGAGGGAAGACATGGTCTTATTAAGTGGATTGGTGTGCACTCCAATGCTGTTCGCGTTTCTTGCAGCATAGGTGACAGGCTTTACTATCAAGATAGTGTATTGGCAAATAATGTTAAATGACTACCCAGAATAGAAGCCAGGCAGCAGACAAACAGGCCTAAACAACTGTTTGCTAGTCGCCACTGGATGTCACCTAGAATCTTTAGGTCAGAAATCATTTAGTCTGTGTCTGTATATTGTAGCAAGTGTAGTTTAGCCCAAACTAAATGAAAAAGTATGTCATAATACCTTAACTGAAACATATCTGAATAAGCATCATGAAAACCTTAGTAAAATTAAACTAAAGCTAGAACTTACAAATATTAGGTCGCTTGCATGCAAAAGAGTAATTGCAAATTTAAAAAATACAGATAATTGTTGTTACAGATAAACACTTTCACTCAAGATCTAGGGCTAGACCTGATGAGTATTTAGCTTTAAATTAAACACCTCCTCCCGGTTACTAACATAAGCCACGTCTTAGCAGTTGTGGTGAAAGAAGAGCCAACATTTATGACAGACATGGGTCTGACTGTCAAATCATCTCCCATAACAAACTCGTTTGAAATTCTTATTTCTGACATAGCCAATAAATGCCCATCTGATACAACTAGCATGTTTAACTGGTCACTCTTTATCACCCCCCTGGATCTTATTTAATGAATTCTCAACAAATTAGATTTCTTTTAAAATCTTTAGGCATTACCCAAAATGTAACAGGGCCCACTCACTGCTGTAAACATACATTAGACATAATACTTATACATAATTATATACTACAAACTTATAGCATGAATATAGACAACCTTGTATTTATACCACATATTGACTTAAATTCTGACCACTACCTAAAAATGTATGATGTCTCCTTTTCCAGTATTATACAGCAACCACATGGCTCTAAATATAAGCACACTATTATATGCAACTGCAGCAGCATTCATAAGCTAGATACAAGAAGCATATATCAGCATTAAAACCTAATTTACCTTAGAAAGTACTAGATCAGGCAACTCATCATCTACAGACCATACTGGGCACAGATATATAACATAGCCGAACTCAAAACTAAACTGATTAGGGAAAATACTTGCTCACATGCGCACTTAAACAAGCAGCTCGAAAATTAAAACGTAAGTGGCCTCACACTGGAAGTGAATAAGATGGCTTGGAAATATGCTCTTATACTAAGTATAAACAGGCCTTTATAAAAGCTAAATCTTCATATTATTTGTCCCTATTTGAGAAAAATAAAACTATCTTAAATTCCCTTTTGAGTGTCTAAATTAACTAAAATGTCAAGGAAACTGAATCTAATATACCACCCAATTGTGACAGTGAAGATTTTCAAAACTTCTTTAATGATAAGATAGAGAAAATACGTCTTCAGTGTTTCACTTCCCAATGTCAACTATGGACTTACTCTGAGCAGCATTGGTGAGAATAGTAAGGATAACAGTAATTAGTTCATCCAACTAAATTCCTTTAATCCCATCTCCCAAAATGAACAAACTGCATTGATTAAATCATCATCTTGTATACTTGATCATGTACCAACTCGTCTACTTAAAGATGCACTCCTAGCTATTATAGAGCACCTGCTTACATTATTCAATGTATACCTTAGCCTTGAGGATGTACCTAAATTGATTAAAAGTCTTGTTATTAACACCCCTGATTAAAAAAAACTAATCTTGATCTGCATGTTCTGTATAGACCAATTAAAACCTTTCTTTTATCTATAAGATATTAGAAAGTGTAGTTTCCAAACAGTTATGCTCTTATTTGAATAAAAACTGTAATCACACATGGATTTACACCAAACGATAGTAATGAATTGCACTATTTAGAAAAGTTAACGAGTTGTTGACAAGATGTCTTTTGAAAATGGAAGTGTCTCGTTTCTTGTTCTATTAGATCTTGGTGCAGCATTTGATATGGTTGATCATAATATTTTACTGGAGAGGTAAAAAATACAGTGGGTTTTAAAGGGCACACACTCTCTTGGTTCAAATCACATTTGACTGACTCGTCGATTACTTACACCATGTGTATCTGAGAAGACTTGATGGTGATGGTTGATGCACTCAACGAGATAAGCTCTGGGACCCACTCAGTTTTTCGCCAAAGGAGATCTGGCTCACAGGGCATTCTGGGAACTGCTTACATGCAGAAATAGAAAAAAAATGTTATTAACTTTGAGGATATTTTTATTATTATTTACATACCTGTTCCCTTTTTCTTTTGCCTGGTTGCTCAATGCTATGTTATTGGGCCAAGTTGTTCTTCATAGTGTAGAGACCTTGCGAAAATGTCAAGAAATTGCAAGTGCTGCTGTGTTAGGAATGAGAACCTCCATGTTTATGGACCAGATTGAGAACATGGTCAATATGACTTTGCATACTCTGCACATAATAACAGATTTGAAATGAGATAACTGTTGTTCCCACCTATATTTCACTATGACCGGCAATCAACATGGTCTAACCTTAAAGCTTGAACGGCAAAAATACTAATGTTTCTTTTTACAGCACAATGATTTTGGTGTGATTTGGACATTAATGGTATGCTGAGCAATGGCAGCACAGATGATGTTGAGTGTGAATTATAATTCTTATGGTGCCAAACTGTACAAAATGGGCACAAATATGTGATATTCATTTTAATTGCATGGGGTGCCAGCTTCACAGAAATGGTCTTCTCCTACCATCTTAAACTTGTACTGACTCAGCTGGGATTGTCGGTTTTACTAATAATCAGGGAATAAACACATCAGATAGGAACTGCATATTTAATTATATAGAGTTGTCATAAGTGATGAGAAATGCTTTTATTTAAAAGGCTTGACATGTACTACATTCCATCATATAATGTAATTCTGTATACAAATTTATTATAATGATCATAAATACCCTGCTGTTTGCTTGTGTGCTAAATAACATTAACATAAATACCTTGATAAAAAAATGTTGTTCACATAGCAACAAATAAGGATTAAAAATATTGTCGCCGAATTGTTGTGTTGATGTATATGAAGTTGCAATCCCGGGATGAATAGCACTCTAATTAGTTCCTCATCTTACTCTCACTAACACATATCAACCTCTCTAATGAAGACTGGGACCCAGGGTTAATTTCACATCAGCTGGATGCAATTGGAGAAAAGATGCAGATTTTACCAAAAAACATAATAGATTAACAGCAATAACAGCAGACAAATTTATTCTGCTTCATTGTGAGTAAAACAATGATATAAAAAAAAAATTTTAAAAACATAAAAGAGCAACAATTATGCTTCAGAATTTTTTTCTTATGACTAAGTTTGGTCTAAACTATAATAGCTTCTCTATTATATTGAACCACACAAGCCAGTCTTCACTCTCCATGTGCTTTAGTGAGTCTTGGCTGTCCTTTATATAGGTACTGACTGATGCTGTTATGTGTGGGAACACACAAATGTAAAAGGCAAAAAACAAAACAAACTTTGGACCCAAAAGCAGAGCAAGCCAATCTTTATTGAATGTTCAGTGCATGAAGTCAAGAATTCAATACGAGGACAGGCTGCTAATCGGAAATTAATAGCCTGCATGTCATCAAGCTCATGGCTCTAAGGTCGATTCATCCCAGCAAGTGACAGACGGGATTCAAACCCAGACCCACAGTGTTGTTCCTGTCTTGCACCTGTGTGCACCACTCCGCCGGCTGAACTCTAGACAAAACGAAAGAAGAGAATTACAGTAACTAAAGAGGCATTGGCAAAAAAACACAAATCATAAGAAGTATTTCAGGAGAGGCAACTTTCATACCCAGTTGACTCTTCTGTCTATGGGGCACGAGCAGGTTTTAAACACTGGCCTACGGCTGATTGGAATCTGCAACTAAAAAAACAGCCTAAAAGGAAAACAAAATTAATGATCTGCAATGAGGAATACCACCTCTAGAGGCGGTGCTGTGGCTGTCTCCTACTTTCGCGAGAACCGGATGTATAATGGATCTAACTAAAAATAAAACAGAAAACTAACTTGTGGGTCAAAACCAGCTGGCTCCAAGTACCTTGAAGTACCAGTTCCCGTCAGCTCCTATATGCCCCAGGGGAGTACCACTTGCCCTAGGCGCCCGGTACCAGGCTGGAATCACATCTGTCTAGAAGAGGGAGAGAAGCTCATCCAAAAGTTTAGAGAAAACTCGGCTGCACTGTACACGCATGACTTACGCCAATAATGTGGAATAACGCTGCTGCATCGGGCGCCCAGAAGCGGAACTTTAACTACTAAGCCTGCACTGTGCTGTATGTACGTCTAGCAGATGAGCGGCGTGTTCCATAACACTCGCCATCTTGAGCACCCGGTTCAGCAGCCTTAGCTGATCAAATCAAATCAAATCAAAGTTTATTTGTCACATACATACTTATACACAGTACAATCGGCAGTGAAATGCTTTATAACCACTCCATCCAAACACTCAAAATTACGGTTAACAAACTAAAAATAGGTTATACTGAAAACAATAATTGTACGCATAATTTAAACTACAATTAAGAAGTATAAAAGTAGTAAAAGATAAAAGAAGATAATTTACAAACGTAGAATGAGCTATGTATAAATATATAAGGATAAAGTGACTGTTAAAGTGACTTAGTGACCGTGAATGTCCAGGTATTGATAAAGTGACAGTGTTAATAAAGTGTCCAGGTAGTAATGAAGTGATAAAAGAAAATTTCTGTAGCTAATTTCCATTCTATTTCTATATTATAACTCGTACTGTGGTGTCGCATCATTTGAATTCATTTCTGAAATCAAAGTCTGTTTTTGGCAGGACATGGAAGGTATTTTTTAGTCGGAGGGATATAAAAATGCTTTAACAATCATCTCTTCTCCGCAGGTCCTTCCAAAGTTATCGTCCTCGATCGTGCACGAAGTGGACAGCATACTGGGGAACAAACCCTACAGTAAAAAGGACTACCGCTCATAGTGTGTACGGAGCCCGGGACTCGCCCTGCACCGAGCCCTTTGCCTGTTCCTCCGTTTGCTTGAGCTTTTACCGAATGAGTAAGCAGCGCATGAGACTGGCGGGTACCTCCCAACCCTGCAGGGGGCAGCCTTGTAGAAAAAAAATAAACAAACAGAGAGACGAAAGAAAACCAACAAAAAATGTATAGATATATATAAATACAGAATAAACGAAACAAGAGTGTCGTATTCTCCAAGATAAGAAGTCGGGGAATATGCACTCGTATAGCATCATATGCTCAACTTCAACTTTACAGATTAAAAAATTAATAAATAAAAAAAATGAATTTAAAAGTGAAGTTGGTGGATAAAATAGCACACGCTTGCTTGGCTGTAGGAAAGAATCGGGTTTCCTCTCTGCATCGTTTTTGATATTGAATGCATATGTGACCAAAAAAATAAATAAAATAGCAGCGCTTATTTAATATGGGAAATCAGTTGATGATTCATGATCACTCATAAGGTCTGTTGGTTCGTTCACGAACATCGATCGAAGATTTCTCGAAAAGAACCATTTACTGTGTCGTCCGCATTATGATTGTACTCGCCCTGTGACGAACTAGCCAATTAGCACTTTAGTAGCACATGGAAGGAAGTAGAACAACGTAAAGCATCACGTGGAGTCATCTGTGTGTTGCTTTTTGATTTCTTGGTATATTGTGGTGGTTCCACGTTGACCTGAAAGAGGAACGATCCATGTTATTTTTTCTCTCGTCTGAACAGAACATGAGTGTTACAGTCTACGATATATGAGCCGTCTGATATCCTTGAGTTTCCATGCTTGAGAAGTGTTAAAACATTTAAGTATCAGTGAACAAAAGCGATTCATTATTTACACGACCTGAACACATTTTCAGGCATCAGATGCGACGTTCTCTGTTCTCGGATCGTTTACGGTTTTACACTTTTGCCTTGTTGGCATTTAACATCGACAAATCGCAACCTAGGAACTTTTAAAGTGTTGGAATAATGTATATATTTCAATCTGGCCGGTCTGTCAGAGTTAAATCAGCAGCTCAGGAACTGGAACATAGGGTGAGTGAGATTGTGTGTGCACGCATGTTGTCTCATTTCTGGATGCTTGGACATTATGATCTAAGACAGAGTCTTAGAGTCTTTACACGTGGCTAAAGCCAAAGATACGTATATCCAAAACTCGCCTGAGACTTCTGGCTTTCTTCTGTGTGAAAGTAAATCTCACTAAGCAGCATGGCTTTTACTTTCATCCTTCCATATGTATACTCACTCCAGCAAGTACATATACACACTGCACATGTTAGAAAGTCTTCGAATTTATTCTACTCATTAATAAGATCTTATCAATTCAGATCATAAAAATAAGGCCGTGTTTAATTCCAGTCTTGATCTTCTTTATATAAGAAAAACCTCCTTTATCTTTATCAAGCATATCAGATCAGCATGAACTGTTCGTTTTAAAGCATGTTCTCTCTCCTCAGCCATCTCCGGGCTCTTATACCCGATACATGGACATACACTCGTACCTGCGTACTCTGCACCCACAAGGTCAAACGAGTCACATGTTCCCAGCCATAAACCTGCTCATATCAGACCAACCGTCCATTTCTGCTTCAAGTCCATCGAAACGCGTGCACACTTCATCCCGAGTCGGTGAAGTTAGTCTGTGTCATTCTGATGCCGGTTCGTTCATTTACATTCACTAAGCACTTTATGTCTCGTTTATTCGGAACGTAAAACGTTAAATCTGAACATTGTACGACAGTTTATGTCCATCTGCTCTGTATCGTGTCATCGTCGAGCCGGTACATCTACCATACAAGAGCATTTCATAGCAGAGGCACCATTCAGCTCATCGGGTCATACATGCTGAGAGATTTATCAAATATATCCACCCTTACATATATCGTATGTAGGTCTTTCTCCAAACCATAGCGCTATGTCGAGTCGTATATTTACAGCTCTGTATTCTGCATATATATGATATCATTTTAAAAAGATTATCAGCCAATAGAAGTTTCAAGTGAAATGTTTCAATCAGCCATAAAACTGATCCGATCCTGAAATTGCAGCTCCAAACAGAAAAGCTTTCATGAACGTGTTTGGTGTCGCTCATTGACCTATTCAAACTTGTTTTAAAAAGCATAATAGGTCCCATTTAAAGAAATATAAACATTTCGCTCTAGCACTTTCTTAAGTAGCTCCCGATAGTTAAACTAGATCAGATAGATTTGATTATTCGGTTATGTTCTGGCAAACGTTCAATCGCAGTTCTTAAGAATTCTGGCGACACTGTGGTGTGTTGTTTTACGGACAAGGTACAAGTGAGATCATAACTTCAGATTAGAAGTTTTCTGTATGGTAGATGTACTCGCTGTGTGCTGAATTTGGCGGCTTTGGTGTAGAAAGCATTGAACCATATCACCATACAAGCAGAACCGATTCCGTTCAAAGATGAAGACGACGACATCTGACATAATAACACGCTTGAATATTTTTGGGAACGTGTGCTATAAATACTCGGTGTAAGTCAGGCATCATTTTGAACTAGTTTAGTCAAATATCATGGTTGATCACTGTGCTGTATACAGTAGGTACAGGTTCACCTCTGTGTTGCTACTGTATTTGAATTTTAGAACGTCCGGCCCATAAACCTGAACCCAGAAAAGACTAGACAAACGTCTTCGAGTTAAACCAACAATTTCATTTGTGATGTTCTACTGTGGTACGTCTCGTATATCCGTGCGTTTCGTGGTGTCGCCCTGTTTTTGTGTAAGAGATTCTCAGGAAGGCAGGGCATTACTGTTCAATGAAATTCTGTGCCCGCAAAATGTTTCGGGTCCTCAAGTCGTGCTACGTTTAAAAGCACACCCTCGTGCCGTAGTGCTCATGCTGTTCTCATCCTCCAAAAGCTGGAAGGAAACAGGGCAATAGTTCCAATCACCGTATTTGAACGTTTAAGCCCTTTATGTTCGTGAGTGGAATTTGTTTTTCTTCTGTACTATTCATTAATGTCGGAGTGTAAAAAAAATGCTGATTGCGTGAATATATCAAAAATCAGACCTGTACTTACAGGCGGAGTGATTAATGAATCATGCATTACTTTGCAAGAGATTATTTTTTATGTTCAGTATTTTAGAAGGGCGAAAATAGGATTTTATTTTTTTACCATTCTCCGTTGCCCTAATTTGATATGAACATGATTATGATAAAATGGTAACGAGCATATGTTTGCACTGAACATGCATTCTGAAGGACTGTATAATGTATACAACGGCAAGTTAGCTTATCTTTCCACTCGTCTGGAGAGATTCTGATACAGACTGATTCTCTGTAGTTTGACCTTTGTACATATTTACATATTGATGGTTGTGATCACTTAAGCCTTTTTTTAAACTCTCATTAGCAGACATTGCTAACTGCATTGTGCTCGAATCTGAATTTAGAAATGTACAGCTTCAGTATCTATGAAATGGAAATTATAAAAAAAAAAAAAACAATGATTCCATCTCTTCAGTGCCGTTGTCTTTTTTCCGTCCTTCTTTCAAAAAGAAATAAGCAAAGCAATAAAGTAATCAAGGACCATTCGTCAGGGCCACTGGATTCTGTTCTTGAGAATAAGGTCAAATATGAGATTAGTTGGGCTGCTACTGTTGGACCCTTGAGCAACGACTTAATCCTCAGATGAAAATACTGTAAATCGAGTCAGAGAAAAGCATCATGTGGTAAAAATGTTATTTAAATTTAAACTCAAAATCTATTTCATAAATAAAGAAATCTTCCGTTTTAAGCCTGTTCTGCTTTATTTTCAAAATCGAGATGCATCCCAAATCGAGCCCTTGCACACCGTTGTGCAACTAAAAGACTGCCGGGAAGTACCAGGATGGTGCACTAGAAATAGCCAAAATATTGTGTGAGACTGGACATGACACTAAACTAATCCTACACAAGTACAAGTATATCTATATAATGGACGGAGGCGGGACTTACAACCGGGTAATTGAGACCATAGACGAATCGGGAAGTGAACAAAACTGCTTCGTATAAATGTAGGTAAGAATAATGAATGTATTTATTTATTAGTGGGTAAACAAAAGCATAAACATGCAAAAGCTGGTGGGTACTTTACCGGCCTAGAGAACCGTGATCATGTTAGTACATCACTTCCCCACAAGTGTCGGGTTCCATAGGACGTAAGTGCACAAGGCACTAAATTACAGTGCACTTGTGTACATCTGCGGTTTGGGACGCATCTTCAGTTCAGTTTAAATTTCAACAAAAACAATTTTAACTTATCTTTATTAAACTTTATTTCACAGTGGCCCCAATATGTCATCCGAGGATAAATAAAAAGCAGCGAACGAATCGTTTTCTGTGAATTAAACGGCCTGCAAGAAACGAAACGAATATATCTGTCAGTTTTATTCACATCGATACACAAGTTACGTGTTTCTATCACATGAGAACGGACCATAAATAGTAAAAACTGCAGCGAAATAAAAAACAAGAAGTCATCCGATTAGACATCTTACATTTGCCAACTAAGTAAAATAAAATAGCACCATGAATGGAATAAAAGCATTGTGTGTACAGTACAAACACTTCATCCTGAGATAAAGGCCACAAACATCCTTTATTGATATGATTCTATAATCTGATAAGCTTCCACCAAACAAATCACAAAACTTATCTTACAGAAACGATTTGCCCAAAATAAAAGGTTCTAGGTGTAGCTGTTTATTTCCAGGCCAACGTCAATATCCTGAAATCCAAGTTTGAAATCTTTCGTGACTCTAATTAGTGTGAAATTAGGGACTGTGGGTAGAGTGTTGGGCTAGGAACCCAAAGGTTGGGGGTCCAAATTCAGGCTCTGCTACACGGCCACTGCTGGGTCCTTGAGCGAGACCCTTAACCCTGTCTGCTCCAGGGGGCGCCGTACGACGCCGCTCTGACCCCAACTTCCAGACAAGTTGGGATATGCGAAGAGAAACATTTCGTTGTACTGTACATCTGTATATGTGTAATTACAAATAAAATTGAATTTGAACAAATCAGAAAGCGCTACATATGTGTGAAAAAGTACCAAAGAATCAGATAAATCACCTCTATACCAGATTTCACAGGTTTGATATACATTAGAATAAAGGTACAGACACAAATTCTTACTTACAATCCTGCTTGGGACTGACGCAACAATAAATAAATTTATGAATCACTGCATCTGTACGACCGTGTACGAATTAAGCTCTACCTAACCGGACTGTTGAACTGTGGAATCTTCAGGAAGTTCTGGTTTCCTCCCACAGACAGACGCAGAAGATGCAACCCGAAACTTGCCACTCGAGGGCTCTAACCCAGTGCTACCTACTGAGCCACCGGGCACTTGTTTAACACTTAACTTATATACCAACAATGGGTTTTAGTGTTCTTAATTTAAAATACTTACCACAATATTTCAAAAGTTATGTGCGTTGTTAACGGTTACATAAACCATATTTTAAAATCTTCTCCTTTAGAAAGGCAGTTTAATTGGTAGAAAACTGTTACACAACCTTTGGTATTATATTAAGTGAATTAAATTATTGTAATTATTCTAATTCTGTTTTTCCTGGTATTCATTTTCATTGTAGACACCAGTGCGTACCAATCTGAGTTGATCACAATATTTACTTTAGAAAGAAACATTTAGTATGACACCTTAGAAACTGGATAGAACTAGACTTGCTTCACATATAGTGCAAATAGTACAACACGTTTTAAGTTTTTAAATAAAGTAAAAAACAATGCTGGACAATTCAAAAACAATTATGAACATTCTGATCGTACATTCGACATATTCTTAATCTAGAAAGTGCTAATGTGAGCTCAGATGCTCTTCAGAAGCAGCTGCAGCATAAAGCTCTTGTATTCGATTAAAACTAAAGTCGTCAGAGTTACGTGCAGACAACTATGGAACAGCACACGACTAAAATGACTCCTACTGAAAACAGCTGTACCCAGATGTTTCCATTCAGCTGGTGGTTCCCAGGTCCTAAAATGTAAAAGCAGATCTGTGTTGATATCAGTCTTGCTGTTCCGTGTTACTGACATGTTGACTTATATTTTTCATTAAATAAAGCTTGTTTACACTAAACTATGATGCACTTTAACACGTTGCTGGGAAGCTATATGCTTGTCATTTAACACATAGTGCACACAATCAAATCACTGTTTAAATAATTCTAGTTCTTTTTTTGCTAAATAATTCTGAATCAAAAATGTGTTTAGGTTTCCTCACCAAGATGACTTGGGTGCTATAAAGTCTCCTCTTCGTTTTTAATGGACACCCCTCCAGAATATCCTTGTTTAGAGCTGCAAACCAAAAATGAGTGTAAATTAGTGGCTACAAATGTAACACGTATATTCAGGTATATTCAGCCTGTTACAATCCTAGTAACACAAGTGAGAAATGCCCTTCTTCCCATCACCCAAGACAGGAAACACCATTTAGTTCATTTGTTAGTTTAAAACACATACATATAATAAAATTCATTTATTGGATATAAAATAAACACAAATATTTATTTACAGATTAAAATTCTACTGAACATGATGTTTCCAACTTGCCAGATCTCAAGTATGAAAAGGGATTTAATTTAATCTCATCTATGCACATGTACATATTAAAAACAAAAACACCAAACAAAAAGCCAACAATAAATACAAAATATAAACATTTCTAATCTATTAAATTGATTCGCGGAGACATAACCAGACCAAAGACAAATGTTGGACAGTACATGGTACAGAGTAAATATCTGACCGTGCAGTTAGCAGTTTTAATAGCAGCGAACATATAAACAGAGTAAGGTGCAAAAAAGCAAAAAATAAAAAATGAAGATCAACAACCTGAAAATTAGTAAGCAGGTGTTACACCGTGGACAAATTGTAACAACTTGTTTCGTTTTATTATCTACAATATAGTCACATCTTTTATTTTTATTATAAAAATTCAAATAAACCAATTTACTTTTCTGCTGATATGTCAATTAAACTACAGATGTCTTGGGATCCGCACTACATTGTACTGGTTTATGCACCCGAGTAACTTCGCTGCATCTTTGTGGGTTGTGGGAAACAACTATTTGCTTTTACAAAAAAAGTGGCTTAGTGGTTAGCATTGTTACCTCTCAGCATGAAATCCCAGGTTCGAGTCAGGCTTGTATGGTTTGCATGTTCTCCCAGCAAACCACAAATTCAAGTACTCAGCCACTTGCTTCACTGGTCACATCATGATCAGATGTATTCATAATCTTATTAGTGCTAAAATTAGCAACCAAAATTTACACTGCAGTGAGCTTTAAGTCAGATTCACCGAAATAATTCAGCAGCTTCTACATCCAGTGACGCTTGTTTAATTCTGAATTCTAATAACAGTAGAATTTATGTTTCAGCAGCGTGTAAATTATGGTAAATTTACTTTTAAAGGTTCTTGTTGTTAGACTGTAGACCAGATAAAAGATCTTATGAAAAGTCAATCATGTAGTTACAATTTGTCCAGACAGCGAGAGACAACAGTGATCAGTAAACAGAATTTACTTACGATTTTTTTTTGTAGCAAAATCCTCCTAAACAAAGCACCACTGTGAAGTAAATATTAATCAAAATCAATCTATTTTTGACTTTGAGGTGTTCATACTTATTTGAAGGAGCTCGAGAACTTAGTGCCTCTTCGGTTACATTTATGATGATAATATATTACACAAGAATAATCAGTCGACAAGGTTTTAACAAACACAATTACGGGCAAATTAAACCTGGGAAGTGAACCGAGGACCTGATGTAGCAAAGAGTGCCAATCACTTAGCCACCGTGCCAACTAAAGCTGTAGCAAATTTATCTGTTCCTTAAATAAATCACTTGATCTACCAAAACAATTCAAGATATCCCGATCACACAACTGGGTTATAAAGGTTTATTAAGATCTATGCTTAGGCTGGTAGTTTAACAAATTTTGCCCCCCTCTTAATGTCGTTTATCAATCGTTGACAAACATTTCCTGTAAACAGTAAAATACTATTTTTAAACTTAAAACTTGATCTTTTGGGAAACCCTGTTAATTGTATGGTCACGGTGCTCGAAAATCTGTTGTGTGCTTGTAATTGTCAAATGTATTGTCACAAATCCACAGTCATGATTTAAAGATCGAATCACTTCAAAGTTAAGCTTGTTTGTCGTGTTTATTTTATCATTATTTATCTCTTGTGCAAAGTTAAATGTTAAAAATGAAGTCATAAGTTTGGAGAGGACAAATGTCTTCCATAAAAACTATAGGAAAAAGAAATTAAGAAATAGTGTTGTGCAATTTAATTTCTAAATGCCATCAACATAAATTTAAGGGGCGAGCAAATGTAAATGAACGAGTGAAACTCGGATAGTCACAAAAATTACAACTCAAATCAAATTAATGCAATAAAACGTGCTATATAGCTGTAATATGCAGAGTTTACTTACCCAGACTGATTAAAACTCCTACTAAAACCCATACAGTAGTATTGTTGTACTTATCACTGCCTGAAGCTAAAAGATAAACAAAATGTTATGAGTTCTAATACAGGAAAACAGCACAAAGTATTTCATGAAACTAGTCTTGGACAGTAATACCACTACCAGTCAAGCATTGTAACATGTATAGGAAGCTTAATGCGAACAAGTTGGTAATGTTGTCGTGCTCTTGGAAATGATTCCAGAAAACTTATGCTCTGTGATGCATCATTCTGGAAATTCATTAAATGTGAGTCGTCTGTTTGAAGGAAAGCACTTAATCAGCAAAACTACTTAATAAGACGAGCTAACCATGCATCAAGCAAACACTCCCAAATCTATAAACTTTTTATCCATCGTCACAAGGATGATTAGATCCATGTATCCATGTTTATATCAAATTCAGACTTTGTAAAAAAAAATTTATACATTATATTCAGTTACTTGTAATTCTGGTTATTGGTTAACAGTGTTAATTTTTTCAGTTAAAGATCATTCATTTTCTAAAACAGAAAATGACATTTCTAAACCAGAATCATAAAATGATGCCTGAAATTAGATTTAACACAGTATTAAAACAGCATCTTACCATTGCACTTCGGAGGCGGCGGCTCCCATCCTTTTTCCTTACAAGTCGTCTGATTAGATCCATCGATTTTGAAGCCTTCATCACACTTAAACGTCAACATTGTATTATAAGTATAAGTTGGTCGCTTTTCACCTGTGTGGGTGCCATTTTCAACTTTCGGTTCTCCACATGTTATTGCTGAACAAGCAAAACAGAAAACACAGACGTGATCAAAACATGTGATAAATCTTTGTAATCAGTGAACTAAACCAGTTACGCTTTAATCTTGATATACAATATCGGTGATTTTTTACATAGAATATTTAGCAGACGCCTTTATGTAAAGCAACTTTCAGGAACTTTTAAAGTATACAGTCTGAGCAATAGACTTTGCTCAAATTCCCAACAGCCTCCTGACAATGGTGGGGCTTAACCAGTAACCTTGTGATTACCAGTTCAGTACCAAAACCAGAATGCTGACAAGATTTTCAATTACTCGCATCGTCACAAGGATGGTTAGATCAATCTACAAGTTACAACACAGTATAAAAAAGGAAAATCTTACCATTGCACTTCGGAGGTGGCGGCTTCCATCCATTTTCCTTACAAGTCGTCTGACTAGATCCATCCATTTTGAAGCCTTCATCACACTTAAACGTCAACATTGTATTATAAGTATAAGATGATCGCTTTTCACCTGTGTGGAAGCCATTTATAACTTCCAGTTCTTCACATGTTTCTGAACGAGCAAAACAGAAAACACAAAAGACACCTTCATGCAATGCAACTTTCAGTACTTTTACAGTATACCATCTGAGCAATAGACTTTGCTCACATTCCTAACCACAGGCACCCGACAATGGTGGGGTTTGAACCAGTGACCTTGTGATTACCAGTTCAGTACCATAACGGGAAGCTGACAATTTTTTTATTGCTCACAAATCACCTTTTTTTCCATCGTAACAAGGATGGTTAGATCAGTGTATTCTTGTTTATATTAAAATCAGACCATTTATGTGTTTGTTATATTTTAATACTGGAAATTCAGGTTTGTCGTTTTCAAGCCCCCGAATCCCACTCACATCATTTTAGGTTCAATAATGCAACATTATTTCAGTTAAAGATCATTTAATTTGGGTTCAACTAACTTATAGAATCTAAAGCTCAGAACATCAATTTATCACTTGATTCTTGATTCAGTTGACCAACAAAACTATAAATTAATTATGGAAGGTTCTTTATATCAAGTTTTTCTAATGTATCCTTGAATTTTATAATTAGTGCCTTAAATAATCTACTCTGATTACAGCAAACAGTTTCCTGTCATTGTGACCTCACAGGAAACAGACAACTAACATGGCTCACAAGTCTGACGTCAGCTAGTTTAAGGTAAACTTCAGAGCCCTGTTTTAAATCATGTTTTTGCTAGATCAGCAACATGTTGGCTGTATGTTATTACATGATGTCTCACAAGTCTTTGATATAAATTTGAATAGGAGCCTTGTCAAATACGTTATTATTTTCTTAACCCTATAAAGATCTCTAATGCCTGAAATTCTACAACATTCGGACAAAAAAAAATATTGAATTGAAATGGTTTATCAGGACAAAATGAAGCTTTAAAAATGAGATTTAATTCCTGGGTGAAACAATCCAAGGCTTTCTGTGCGGAGTTTGCATGTTCTCCACGTGTCTGCATGGGGTTCCTACGGGTACTCCCGTTTCCTCCCACAGTCCAAAGACATGCAGTCGTGTGTGTATGTACCGTGCAACAGACAGGCAACCTGTTTAGGCATTTAGTCGCCCAGTGTGTGTGTGTATATATAAACTTGTACATTGTAGTCTATAATCGGTCGTAGTGACTGCTAATGGGAACAGACGCTAAAATTTATAGAGTTAAAGTATTCTTATACTATAAATATGGTTAGCCACACATGTTTAGCTTAGTTATTTAACTAATTGTATTAAGATTAAATCTCAATATATTTTATATTCCAATAGCAAAAATATGTTTTTCTTTAAATTAATATATAAGAATATTACGTTTACAGCGAAGATCTGGGTTTGTCCAACTGCCTTCAGTACAGACACTCCATTTGGAAGCTGATGTATCTATAGTCGTATAACCTGGAGCACACTTAAACTTTACTGTGGTTCCTTGTGGATAAGAGTCTTTAGCAGAAGTCACCAAAACACGGTTTCCATCAAAATAGGGCTGCTGACAAACTCCTGGAATAATACAATACAAATAATATTAGTATGTCAGAAACACATTAAACATTTGTGATCAACTGGAACATCAGCAGATAAACTGCAAAGTGTACCGTATTGGCCCGAGTATAAGTCGCACCCGAATCTAAGCCGCACCTTTAATTTTGAGAGGGATTCAGAAAAAATATATAAAAATTGAGAGAATAAAACTTGATCTAGTATTTTATTCTCTTTGGACTGGTGTGGTGGATACTGG
>JAOTRQ010120696.1:0-19079 GCA_028565875.1 Hoplisoma paleatum | reverse complement strand
TGTGTGTGTGTGTGTGTGTGTGTGTGTGTGTGTGTGTGTGTGTGTGTGTGTGTGTGTGTGTGTGTGTGTGTAGTACTGATCTCAAGCCCAAATAGATGAGGGGATTGTATCAGAAAGGGCATCAGGTATAAAACCATCCCAAATTCATAACCATAACCAAGTAACCAGCAAGAAACTACATGGATTCACATTTTAATCCAACTATCTGACGTTTTGTAAGCAAACAAATTCTAACCATATCATGACATTTTGTAGCCACTGGTGTTTATATTAACTTAGCTGTTTTTACTCCAGCTGCCTTGTAGGCGGGTCAGGAAAGTCCAAACACAGAAAAGGAAAATGTGTTATCAGCCCACATATAGGACCTCGACTTAGGTCAGGGTACGACTGCTGTCTGCAGCTGGGCTGCACCTGTGCTTCTTTCATGTGTTTCATGTGTCGTGAAGTCTGGTTACAAAGTTTTGTTAAATGCCCCAAGGGTGGAAGCTAGGGCTTTTTTTTTAGCAGATTTGCTGCTATGTCACAAGTTGGGAACAAAACTCACAATGGTGTCTTTAGAGATTTTTAATCTATTGATGACTTTTTATACCCACTAACTCAGCTTTTCTAGCACTAGATCAGCTTTTCTAACAGTTTGTTTTTCACTATGACCGTAACACACTTTAAGCGTGTTGTCTCTGAGTACTGATGCATGGAGAATGTCTGTTGTCTGATGTGTACTGTAGACTCTGATCTATAACAGACACAGGGGCTACATTTGGGGGGGGGATAATGCAATGTATCATGCATTCAAATACTAAAGAAGAAATTAGTCATTAACTAAACAGATTCTCACTACTTAAACCTCGATTGGTTAGTTGTACTGGATAGTTATAGCTTGGCGTTGTTGAGGGCAGGTGGTTAGAAAACTCGTGATGGTAAAATTGCTGATTCTGAGAGTCAGCGGGTCAGGACTGAAGTCCCCTTGAGCATGGCACCAAACTTTAACCTGTTCTTTAGGCACTATGATTCAAGCTGCCCACTGCACCAGGCACGTGTGCATAGTTGCTGGCCCCTAGTGTGTGTTTCACTAGTGTACGTAAATGTATGTTTCACAAATTTGGCTCAAATGTCACTGTTAGACCAGCAATATTCCTAAATCCATATTGTATTGTATCCATATTATATCTACTCTTATAGTGTGTGCGTGCCTGCGTGCATACTTTCTTGCTAATTCTGGCACACTTACATTCTGTCTCTTAATATGTGCTGTCCGTGTCAAGCAAACAACAGATAAAATAAAATACTACACATGTAAGCAAATACCTGCTTTGTTTATAGAATTCACCACCTCTTGCATGGTTCAGCAGAGAAACACAGACTCGTTCTTGTCAAACTAGATTCATTCTTTTATCTCTTTACTCTCTTTCTCTCTCTTTCTCTCTCTTTCTCTCTCTCTCTCGTGTCTCTGCACGTAGGGACTAACTACGAGTATTGTTTTTACATTTACCAGTATAGATAAATCTGTTTCTAGCATTGTGTATCGTTTGAAAACAGCCGTGGAAGTAAACAGTAATTTGAAGCACATTTTTCACTTTCATTTTCACTAGATCAGCCATAGCACTCCGATTGTGTTGAGGTTGGGTGTTCATATATACATACTTGGCTTGTATTAAGTCAGTTGTTATCAGTTTGTTTGTAATCTGTCAGATCCAGAATTCTAACACATATATATTTTCTAAACATCTTTGTTTGAAACTTTGGACGGTTAGGGTTAGGGTTAGGATAGGAGTATCAGGTTGCATCAAAAAGGGCATTGGGTATAAAACCTTATCAACTGAAAAACTGGATTCATGCTTTGGTTAGAGAATTGGGCTCGTGATTAGAAGGTTGGTTTAGTTCCGAGACTCGACAGGTTGATTTGAGCAAGGCACCGAAAACCCCTAACTGCTCCCTGGGTGCCATGGTTAGGACTTCCCCAACACGATTGGCACAATTTAATCTCTACTACGCCCTCTATGTTCACTGGTGTGTCTGAATGTATTTCACTGCAAGGCTGGTATTAAATATGGAGTATTTACTCCACGGTGTAAAAAAAAATCTTGAAAAATAAACTGTGATGCAATAAGTAGAAGCTACAAAACAGCTCAGTCGACTGCAATGACAGCAACGGTGCAAAGCTTCATATTATATGTCAAAGATGAACTGCTCTTTTCACTCCTCTTCCTCAAACTTTTATACACAAGTTCTGTTTTGCTGCTTTCAACTTAGACATCTTGGACAGTTTGCTAACCAGATTGCTGTAGGATTACTAGAATTCCTTGTAGTTCAAAATGACCAGAAGCATGAGACACCTGCATGAATGAAAAACGTGAACCCCCATTAAGAAACAAATATAAAAATATCACATGGAAAAATGCTAATTTTACAGTCCGTGGTGTGATCATTGTAGTCATGAATGATTAATCTTTTCCAGTCCATGACCCTAGAAAAACACCAGACAATCATTTTTAACCAAGCATTACGCTAGCCCGCTGTAAACCCATTGTTTAGTTTGTTTATTATGATTGTAATGTAATGTTTTTCACTCGTATAGCAGTTATAGTACAGGTGACTGGTATCTTATCCAGTACATAAACCACTAAGCCATCACTGTCATCATAGATCTGGTCTTGGGGTCTGGGCCTTCTTACTTTGAGGCGATATTACCGCTGTGCCACCCTGTTAAATACGTATAAAGGTCATAGAAATGTTTTTGTACTCTTTCATTCATTTTTAAATATGTTTTTCTCTCTCTGTGTGTGATGTTATTACTGTTCCTCTTGGCTTTAAGATGTAACTGCTATTACTTTTTGCAGGCAATATTAAATGTTATTTCACCAGTTTTTGCTGCTGATTAACCAGCAACCACTGGTACAAAAAACGTCTCACACTGAGGTAGGTCCCCAAAGCAACATCTGCTCATGTTTTGAAACATTTGCTGCTAACTTTGAACGTAACTGATGCACTGTTTATTGCTGCTGCTATAATTCAGGTACACATTCCTGCACATTCTACAAAACATAAGTTTGAGCTCTGGTTTGTTTTGTCTAAAGCGTATCTGTTGTGTCTGGTGTTTGTGAGTGTGTGTGTGTGTGTGTGTGTGTGTGTGTGTGTGTGTGTGTGTGTGTGTGTGTGTGTGTGTGTGTGTGTGTGTGTGGTGTCTGGAGAATATTTATATTTAAACCTCACCCTCACCCACTTTATAAACCACTCATTCTAAGCAAGGATGTGGAGGTCACAGGATCCACCACCCAGTTGTTACAAGGCACACAGTATCACCCTGTATGTGGCAGCAACACCCCCACACATACACACACAACCACACCTAAGGATAACTCAGCGTTTCAATTTAACTTGTCTATATGTCTGAAGGCTTTATAAAAGAAAACTAGGGTTTCTAAAATAAATTCTTGGGGCAAACTCTACACAGAAAAGACTCGGCTGCCTAAAGTATTACTCATTGAGTTCACCATGGTGCCCAATATTATATAATGTTGTGTTAGGAAATTCTATAGTGTGACAATTACTCGTAACTCAGGATTGTAATCAAAGGTGTAAAATATGATGCTAATATATTAATAAACAAACACTAACAAACTGTCTGTGGTTTTATCGGAGAGTTTCAGTTTCTTGCTTAAATTTACACTTACTGCATTTAGTAGATGCTTTTAGAAAGTATAATATTACATTTGTACATTTTACTGTATATCATCAGATCGATGAGGGTTAGGGGTCTTGTTTAAGGGCAACCTGGCAGTGGTGGGGTTTGAACTGGCGTCTATCGGATGACTTTCGTACCTTCAACACTACTCTACACTCGGCCTAAAACACCTGCAAGTTAAGTGAACTTCTGAAACAAAGTTTTCAGTAATAATATTTGAAATTTAACTTAAATTATTCATCTTCTATATACAGTAACTATCAGTCTTGTCATGAATGAAACCCCAATGCAAAACCTGACATCAAATTCTGCATATAAATAAACAATACCAATTAACTTGTCATCTGCTTCCTCAGTCATTGTATTTAATCCTTTATTACGAGAATCTTGCAGACACCCTGAAGAGTGATAAGAATGCACAAAGTGAAAGGTTCTCTCACAAGCAACAGCTGTAAGGGATGCTGCCTCCAGAAAGGAATGCAGCTAGTTATAGCGTGTCCAGAAGCTTCCGCACATCTGCTGTACGCTCTAGTTACTCGCTGGTGTAAATTATGTGAACTTAATTTGCCAAACAACATGAAGGAAGCTAATGATTTCAACATCACTGACTTAACTATTCAGGTTAATAAACAGCTTAATCAGAGTCATAATTTTATTCTTTACAGCTGGTCAACTGCATTGACTATTATTAAGGTCTATAAACATTAAAGCAAGAATATTTAACGTGCCCTGCATGACCTTAAAATATGAATGAAGATCACTGACTCACTCATCATTAATTCGTCAACTTTCCGAGTACCTACAAAGATAAAACTTGGTACCGTCAGTCTCTATCATGCCCTTGGAAAAACTGCTTCTCACTTTCCTACATTCGATGGCTAGAGAGCTGAAGGTTCATGCTGATTCCATGCTGCCAGTTGAAGCTCCACTTCCACCAAGTTGCCACTGTTGGGCCCCTGAGCAAGCCATTAATTGCGTACAAATTGCATTCCATTGTTATGTAAGTCAAGTTAGTTAAAGACATCTGCTAAATGGTTCAAATGTCCATGTAGAAAAAAAAATATCCAAGAGTTGAAAAGCAGTCTGCAATCACAGCAAGGTACTGCTTACAAAGCCCTCATTGAAAAAAGTTTGACACCCCAGGAGTTGGAGTGTTTGTGGGTGTAAAGTCGAATTGCTCTCATTGCTTTTGAAAGGGAAGCGGGGTTAAGGTGAAGAGTTTTTTATTCTTCTTTTTATGTTACATAAATAGACAGTGTATGACAGAAGTTCTTCATCCACAAAGAGTAGGTCTGGGTCAATATGGCATGTCTTATTCCTGATCAAAGTATAGAAGTATAAATATCGGTCTGGAGGTAACAAAGACTTCCATAGAGTCTTCCTTTAATCAAACTACTGAACCCAGGACTCTGTGCCCGTGTGGCATCTCTGTCAGCAGTGCCATCAAATAGCTCATACTGTTTTCTGTATGGTTAATGAAAGACGTTAAACATGTAGACTCACGAACCAGCAGATGCGATAGCCACTTGATGATGACTGTGATGACAACGTAATCTACTGTATGTCCCGTGTGTATTGGGAGACATTGTGATGTATACACATCCTGTTTAAGTGACAGAGCAAACACATATAAAACGGATGACGCGTGAATCAGCGTAAACAACCATCAAGGCCTTCAGACTAATAAACACCACTAAATACAAGTCAGTAAACACGGTCATGTGTGTGTGTGTACACTGTAAAAAGACACTATAGACAACTCAAGATATCTACATTCATTCCCATCAGGCCTGTGTTGAGGGATAAACTGTTTACTCCTCTTTCTTTCGCTACATCCGGATGGGGGTGAAAAGCGGAAGGGAATAAGAGAGTGTTGGTTTTACTTCGGAATGTAAAAGACAGAGGGCTGTACCTCAAACACCAACAAAGTGTTGATCATCTCATAAATTAACAAGAATCTATCTAGCCCTACGGGGGATCTAATTTTAATTATTTATTTATTGCAGCTATAAAATTATTGCTAATGATTATCACCAACAAATTTATTGCAGAGTAAAAAACACTACATTACAATAGAAAGAACAACTGTAGCAGCAGCAAGCCATGAGTCTGATATCAACGGGCCAGCCAGTACTAAGTAAATGTAAAGAAAACAAGATATTTTGACTTTTTCTCTAATATACAGCGACTTTTAAATTAAATTACTACAACTTAAAGTCGATGATTGTGTGGCTTGTTTAAAAGATAGGTCTACTTGCTGACTAAGGCACCACAGAAGCTATTATTTTAATTATATTTTTTTACAATAGCCCTGACAGACTTGTAAACAGTCATTTACACTGGCAAAGATGATTCACATTTACAAATGCAATACATTTTATTTTATGCATAACCGTGGTGGTGTAGAAAACCTATGACACGCATGTAAACTTTGGCATGGGAGGCACATTTTGCCAGGCACACTGATTGAACTGGAGTTAAAAGAAAAAGTATTTCATGTTCATGGCTGAAGTTTCATTAGTCCATCGTTAAAAAAATTCTTGAATCAGTTGGCACATCTGTCTAAATATACATTAAAACAATTAAGATTTCCAAAAAATCCCACGATTACCAAACTGAAACAATTGTTTTGTTTTCTCATTCATCTATTAAAGCTTAATGTGGAAATGTTTGATTGGATGAGCATTAATGGTTTTCAAATGGGACCGATTTACCTTCAGCAATCACCTCTGTAGACAGTTTAGTTTTGTAAACTGTGTGCTTCACTCAGATCCCAAATCCAAAACAAATGCGCAGTCCTTTTATTGTTTTATCCCAAAGAAATGGGACTGTTTGAAGACGATTGCATTGGTTTGAAATCGTTGGTTCATATCACATAGACAATAACAATTTGTATTATATGACTTTGATTTATTCCATGTCAATCTGGCTTGTTTATTCACAATTTAGTTGTTTGAGTATAAAAAAGTTTGTCAACCCGTTTCATTCGCTGCATGTATACCTTCATACCAAAGGTAACGATCAAGGATTCTGGGCAGGTCCTCTACATCTTAATAGACTTAAACTAAGTAATAAAAAACATGACTTGTTTTTGGCCTGTATGAGCTTGACATTATAAAAAAAAAATAAAGTGCTAACCTTTATTAACTTTGATTGAACCAGTATGTGGATTTTCCCAGTCCTATATCAAAATAAATGTTGGGCTGCCTGGTCAGAACTGTGATTTTTTTTTCTTTATGGTTCAGAGGTTTGGATGAACAGCATGTGAAAATCAATCCACACTACAGAACTCCTGAGCAGGAGTGTGTCGTGCCAACAGCAACACTTAATCACAACCTCACTCTCACCGAACACAGTCAGCAAACTGTTCCTCCCCACACACACAATCACATAATCACACCGCCAGCTCCCAGTACACTAGGGTAACAGTTACCCGCGCAGCGTGGCGTACAGTAAATGGATGTGGCGTGCTGTAAAAGTGCTCAGGAGTGTTAATAGCCATAATTGAGAGAAAAATGCAGATCTGTTGTTTTTTTTTATTCCGGTTACTACTGCAGGGTGGTGCTAGAGAACACACACGCACGCACGCACGCACGCACGCACGCACGCACGCACGCACACACACACACACACACACACACACACACACTGTTTAAGGTGGAACTGTCTCTAATGTAAATCCCATTAGCGTTTAATGTAATAACTGAATTAAAATCAAGGTGACTGATCTGACTCTGAGCGTCGGGGGGCTTCAGGATAATTAGCTAAACGTTCAGGATAACAATATTAGGGAAGATCCATCAAAGGAAGTGTGTTCGTGTGGTTGAATTTTTGGGAGGGGGGGCTGAATGGACCGTCAGTGGGGAGCAGATGCCATCTTGAATTGATTTTACTTCTGTCACTTTGACGGCCTTTGTGCCCGACACCCAGACAGATGTTCCTGAACCCCTAGACTCCCCTTTGCTAATCTCCGCACATAAGGCTGGAGTAGGTCTGTGGGGTTTTGTGCCCGTCCAGTAAATAAAATATCACAATCATTATCAATGCTCCAATTTTAAAACTTTGTTTGTCTAAGCCTGTACGAACTGTTTAGACTCTGGACTCTGGATCATTGGAGATGTTAGCGACAGTGTAGCCTAGTGAGTAGAGCGTTGGGCTGGGAACACAAAGGTTTGGGGTTCAAATCCAGGCTCTGCTACACTCCACTACACTGTTGAGTCCTTGAGCAAGGACTTTAACCCCGTCTGCTCCAAGGGCGCCGTACATTGGCTGACCCTGCGCTCTGACCCCAACAACCAGGCAAGTTGGGATACACGAAGAGAAACATTTCATTGTACTGTACATCTGTACATGTGTAATGAGAAAATTGAATATGATTTGATCTTAGATTCTGGATCATTGTAGATGTTCCAGTTTTGGAAGACTTTGTATCTACGATCGAGTTCGAACAGGAAAGTTCCTAAAACCTCTAATGAGATATTGGAGTGTTTCTATGGGGATTTTTACTTGTCCAGTCCTGGATCATGATAGATGCTCCAGTTCATTCTAGCACAGTGAAGAGTTTTGAACCGTTGGCACAAAACACCCCACATTACATTGGAGTGTTTCATGATAGACATTCTAGGCAGTTCTTCCCTAAACTGTCACAAACCAAAAGCAACTTGGATTGCACCAGTGGGGATTTGTGCCCTGTTGATTGAAAGAAATGTTCCTGAACCATGGGCAGCATTTTAGTTTGTTCTAACGGTCACTCCACTGTTTGCATAGAAGCATTTAACCTGTCATTGCATAGACTTCAGAGTGAGTCTGTGGGGATTTGTAGCATGTCTATGTTCTGGTATGTTCCAGGACTCTTTGTGGCAAGCTGTTTATTAGGATTTGATCAGATGGTGCACAGTTACAATTCTATAAGTCAGTCCTCCCACTGCGCTCCTGGGTGGTCCCACAGCATAGATTGGAGGGAAGGGTGATGGGGGGGGGGGTTTAAGAACAATGAGATGGGTAATATTCATTACCCTAATTAGCCTTCAAATGGGACTATCCAGTTAGCTGGACTGTCCACTCAATCATTCCACCAAAATACAGACCACCATTCACATACTTCTGTGATCTGTAGAGTATCTTTCCCCAAGCGTTTTAGGCCCCACAGACCAGCCTATCAGAGGACGAGCGAGTATTACAATATTATACTAGTAAAAGTACGTAGTAAAAGTATATAAGTTTATGGTTATTAAATGGATTGCCTGAGTTGAAATTCTTTTTATGATTTTTTGCTGATTAGTAAAGGACTTTTTACCAGAAAACCAACCCTAAGAAAACAAAAATATAATAATCGAATCACTATATATAAATTTACTCTCAAACCAAACAGAGTGCTCATGAACCATTGCAGTGATATTAACATTTTTACATTTTATGACAACATTGACAAAATCAGAAAAAATATCGTTCCCACAACCATAATGGGATGTTTGCAGAACATTTTCAGAAGATAAATTTGTTAACTGGGTTTGTTAGCTGACTGTACTCGGCTAACACCTCATTAAAACATGGCGACGCTAATACACACGTGTTTGTGTTAGCTGACAGGATCTGATCGTCACATCCCGAATCTCCGTCTTAATATTATTACGAAGCCTCGTTGTTACATGACAAGAAGGTTCTGGAAGGCACAAGAACGCTTTTTCTCTTCTAGTGGGAAAATCTTCCTGCTGATGAGATGTTTTAACAAGAACTATTTTTAAAGCAGGAGTTTTAAAAGTTTTGACCTCATTTAATCCCCATACAAAGTTCACAACAGTTCAGTAATTTAATAAGCACACAAGTCACATTATGAAGCACTTTTAATGATGAATGATTGAAATGAAATTAATTACTAAATTAATAAAATTAAATGATCAGTAGACTAAAATAAATAAGTAAAAACTTTGATTATCTCAGCAATTATGAAGCACTGGGTTATAGAGTTTGTATATATAAAACGTTTGTGGTATGGTCTGTACTAAATGACATATTAAATGTTGTATCAATATGTTTTTAGATTATATTTGAATTAAAACATGCTGTTTGTATTTCAGAGAAGACACAGCGCCCCCTTCTGTTTGTAAAGTAAATTAGTAGCATTTACTCTGAGTACATTTTACATGAGTTTTTTTACTTGATGACAATTTTAGACTAATAAATTAACTTTAGTAAAAATTTATCAAAGTAATGGTACTTTTACTCGAGTACAATGTTTTAGTACCCACTCCAAGGCACAAATTCCCACAGTTCAAGAGGTAGGCTAGGGGGAGAAAGTGGATGTGTTTATAACTATGATTCAGAATGTAAAATCAAGCTTTGGTTTCAGTGTCCACAAACTTTTGACCAGGTTTGTCTGGCCCAACAGCCTCGACTCAAATTTCTCATCCTCATGATGGTGGCGAGTGATTAGCGGCGCACTCACAGGAAGTAAAATCACTCAATTAATGCACCAAATACAAATGTATGGAGCGGCAGGATTAATTGGCGAGCGCTCATTAAGCTGCTCGTCTGTAATTAGATTCCTTTTAGTCTGACAGGCTAAATGAGTTCCTGCTCATCTGAATTAGCCACCAGCTAGCACCTGAAATGAGGGACGATGACGCCACGTCTTGCTAATGTCAAACATGAAAGAAATAAAACCACACATCAGATCTGAGCAGATAACAAACGTTCAGCTAACAGAGTGAAGAGGGATCAAATCTCACCGGCAACAGTTGGCATGGAAACACAAATCACATCAGATTATTTCTACTTCAAATTCTATTCTGATTCTGTCATGTTTTCTTTCCTTTTTTTTTTACCTTTAACACATCCAGACAGGAGAGTCTTTTCTGATGAAGTGCTATTTGTGTTGTTATTGTTATAGTGGGTGTTATTATTTGCTTACTTTATTGTTAATAATAAAATTATTAAGAACAATATAAAATCTAAACAAATATTAAAAGTAGTACAATTAGAAACAACTTATACTAAGAGCATAATAAAAATACCAACAACAAATAAAAGAATGATAAAAGACACGACAAACATGTCAATAAAAATGTGGAAACAGATTTTGGATAATATTTATGATTTGATGCTGATTTTATGATGATTTTGAAGCAGGTGTTTGATGTTCTGATTCCCATCAGATGAATTTCTCTGAATAAATTGATGTGTAATTTGTCTAAGAAGAGAAAATCTGGATCATTTTATTTTGCTGTGTGGATAAAGATGGAGACGTCTGAAGAATTCTGCTCTGGATTGATAGTGATCTGATTAATGACTCTTAATGCAGCATAGAATTAATTTTATGTAGATGAGTGTGAGAGGCTGATTGAAGCAGCTTTATTCTTTATATGAAACCATCAATTATTTTTGTGTATTTTAATCGTTTTAGATCTTAATAATCCCGGTACATTAAATCTGAAGAACAAAAGGAATAACAGATGAACTGATTCAGCTCGGAAAATATTTAATTAATACAGACTGTAACTGAACAAAATATAACAAATAAAATAAATTTCATATTTGTTTCTTTGTTAATCTTTACTATTAAAATAATTTAAAATGTTATATTATATATTATTCAACGTATAGTCATAATATTTCATTTATGATTTACGTATTTTTAACAATTTATTATATTTTCTGTTTTGCTATTTGAACTAAATTAATTTTAATTATTACATTGTGTAATTGTGCTTAATAACAATAAACTGTTTTTATTATTTGTTTTTATCATTATATCTATTTTATCTTATTAATAGATTTGTGTGATTATAAAATATATATTATATTAATTTTATTTAGTTTTTCAATTATTAAATGTGGTAATCATGCAAATTATATTTTTATTAATTATTTGTTGTGTATATTTACTTATATGATTATATTGTTATTTGATTTAAACTTTTAATATTACACCACATATATCTGTATTTGTATTATTTTTATTTTTATTGTTATTTTAATTTTACATGACTGGTTCCTCAGTATATTTTTCGACTTTATTAAGTTTACTCATACTTGAGTAGAAAAGTAGAAAATAATGATACTTTTACTCAAGTACAATCTTTAAGTTCTCACTTCACTGCTGCTGATTTCTTACATTTGTCTGTGTGGATTCAGTGATCAGACGAGTGTCCTGATACATTTGCACTTGCAGTAAAGCTGAGTGAGACGGGTGGCGGTGCCGGGTGAGTGAGACAGGTGGGAATGATGTGAGGACCGAACCCATCAGGTCAGTGACGGGTGCGGTCAGCTCTGATTGTGAGTTTGTGTTGCTAGGTGACTGATGACCGAGGTGAGGTCAGAAGTAATGAAGAGGACTGAGAGGCTGCACCCGGAGACAGAGAAACCCAGAGACAGGCGTGTCTGTCCAGAGAGCCCCAGGGGATCATCAAAGCTGTGACAGGTTCCCCATCTCTCCTTTGGAGATCTATTCCACACTTGTGATCCAGGTCCAGGTGAGTATGGGATGCTTTATACTAAAAGAGCCTGGTGTGAAGGCCGGAGATGAGCTGAGGATCCTTCACAAGCACAATTCCAAAATCTGTACTACTACAGAGTGGACATCTAGATAAACAAACTTTGCAGAGCATCTGTGAGAAATAAACAGCGACCTCTTGGTTCTAATAAACATTGAACCTTTGTCTGAAATCACCATGGTTTTGGGAACCTGTCTGAGATCCCAGACTATTCGGGTTGATCGTGGAACCAGGCATGGCTCTCCAGATGCACAGTCGTGTAAAAACAGATAAGCATTTTAATCTTGAAAAAGAATAAGTCAGCTGCATTATTCAGGTGGGACGGAAAATGCACCTCCATCGCTCACGTCTGATCTGTAAACAACCTTCCTGCTTGACTTGTGACATCATCACGTCCATCAAACGTGATGGGATGGCCTGAATCCGCAGCGCTCAGCATTAGCGTGTTATTACCACGTACTGTACCGCTACTGTATGCATTAGCACCGACACGCCGCCGGTGTCTATGAGGGCGAGACGAGCATCACCGCCGATGAGATGAATAATTTAGAAGATGCTAAAGGAGCAATATAAATGCACACATAGATTCTAATCTCTCCGCCGCTGCTCACCGAGCGCTCTCCTCTCACCGCCGTCCAAATTAATCCCCAAATTCACTCATTCACACACTCACACACACATACACACACACACACACACACACACACACACATCAGTCCGAATGCTTTGGAGATGAAATCTCGGATGCTGCAGAACTTTTTTTCTCTCTGTAGTTCCTCAATGACCAGATCTACCAACAGGCAGTTGGTAATCAAGTCCCCCAAAATGGTCACCATGGATATTTTAAACTTTTGATTTTAGTGTCATATAGTGTCATCGATGGCAAACAAACATTACAACATAAAATGTACCTTGCAATATGCACGTATGCCGTCTAAACCCCTGTTGGGTATGTACTGTGTACAGGGTTGCCAGATTATGAATCCCTCAATACTTGCCAGATCCTCAAATGTTTTTTTGCCAAAAATCTTAGCTACAATCTGGCAACCCTGTAACTGCACTGGCTTTCCATACGTGATTTTTAGCAGTATTTCTTTTGTTTTTTTTACTCAGAAATGAATGTCATTTAAAATGTAGAGCATTACAATTATCCGTTAAAATCATACATCAGTGAAAGTAAGAGTATTTTTATATTTTGGTACCTTGTTTGATTATTGTTATTATAATTATTATTATATTTGTATCATACTTTTTACCCATTGCTGTTGGTCTCACTAAGAGCAACTACAATGACGATCTCGTCTCACTATTTTGGCTTACTGGTGTGGGTGTGTGAGTGGGTGTTCAGGATTGCGACCTCATTTAGTGAGGTTTGTTCTTCAGGCCTGATGAATAATAGCACAGATGCTAATCATAGAAACATGCCGTGTGCTTGGCATGTGCCCGGTGTGGCATTCCCAGGTTAATCACCGAAGCTATGTGATAAAGAGCCGTGAGTCTGGGGTTTTCAGGTGGACCAGCAGGTCGCCCCGCTGACAGATGCCCTATTACAATGTTAATGATAACGCTCCCCAGCACGGTAATTACATCCATGTTGCCGGGTCACGCCCAGGAATGGCGTCCACGGATGAGTGCGTTAGCACGTCGTACGTGGGGAGCGAACGCAGCACGAGCCAGGCTAGTCACCCCCCCACCCCCCATGGCAGATTGGAGGAGCTGATAGGAGGACGGCTGGGGACCATCTGAGATTTTAATTTCCCCAAAGCTCTGATTGATTCACTTCTCTCAATATTCAGCGCTTGTGGGAACAGGTGATGCTCCAAAATAAAGCACCCTGAGAGTCAAAAGTATCTGGACAACATCAGTTCCAGTTTAATCAGTTCTAGTTTCATCGTTTCCAGCATCATCAGTTCCAGTTCCCTCAGATCCTGTTAAATCAGTTTTAATCAGATCATACTCTTTTTTAACATCCTTTTTATATTTATTTACTTGTCACCGAAAAGATACAGGTACCAATTGCTTCCTTTGTGTTGCTGTGGCTCTGGAGACGAGGGGTCAGGGGCTCATTAGAAGGGGCTGATGGGAAATAAAAGTAAGAGCGGTGCATATCCAAATGGAGGGGTCACCTCCAAATCAGACAAAAATGAAGAGAGTGAAAAAAGCAAAGAGGCAGAACCTTCTGGAAATGTGTTTTTAACCCCCATCTTTATAACAGATTAATCTTCCTGTGACCCTCACCCCAACCCCACCCATACCTAAACCTTAAATATCACCCGGCCCATTAATACAGACTTAATTAAAGCCTGAGAGACAGACGAGAGATGAGCCAAGGAACAGTCTGAACAGTAAATAAGAGGGTGGACGGAACCTCTGAACCTGAGTCTACCTAAAGGTCCAGATGCACCTCCCCCCCTTTCACACACCCCTCCAATGGAACCCCTCTTGCTGCCCCCGTTTCTTACCAGTGACTTCCATTTAAAAGTCATTTTCGCCAGAGTGTGACGACCAACAGAAAATTACTTGATCTCCAGAAGTATATGGACGTGAGTTGAATCCATTACATTGACGTCCATAAAGACAAGGTGTAAAATTTTGGGCAAGAACGCCACAGTTACATCAGAAAGAATTCCAAAAGATTTTACATTAGTTCCACCATTTCTAGTTCCATTGGCATAGAGTTCTATTAGTTACAGATGAACATTTCAGTCTGTTTTTATCTGTTTAGTGATCTTGGCCAACCACATTGTAAGCACTTGGTCATTACCACCTTTTTCTTATGTAAATCAATAATAAATATTGATTAAGTGATGAGCTGAGATCAAGTAAACACACATCTTGGTTTACAGAGTGCTGAATCTCTACTGTGTTACATCGGTGAAAATCTGGTGCCTTTAGTTGGGTTTGGGAGCTTTAATTAGGCGTCGCACAGCTGAAGGAGTTTGCACTGATTGCTTGGTCTGTAAATAAAGTCCAGGCTGGCAGACGTTCTGTAACACCAGCGATATTAAGAGTTACCAGTTTGTCTGACGGGATCTGTTTAAAAATGACTTACTATTGTTGTTATTATATTGTTATTATTTAATTCACTAAAATAATAGTAATTTATTATACTTATTTTTTATTTATTTTATCATTAGTAGTAGGCATATTATTATTAATTTATATTGTGATATTGTTAATCATAGTATTCAAACATTCTCATTTTAATGAATAACATTATTATTTTTATTATTTATACTATATAGATATTATTATTTAAATAGAACATTATTCTAATTTTTATATTACAATGTATACTATTATATACTAATATACAATACTGATAATAATATTTCTAATAATATTTACATCTCTGGTCTGTGATCTGTTACGCATTCATGGCGGTTCGATTATTGATTGGTATGCAGGTCTTGCAGGCTGAATGGTTGACACAAGTGTGTGTGTGTGTGTGTGTGTGTGTGTGTGTGTGTGTGTGTGTGTGTGTGTGTGTACTCCTTGTTACCGCCTACATGGGCACACACACTCCCTCATAATGGGCAAACATCAGGCACAGCTGGGACGCTAATGCCAGCAAACAGGATTATCCTCAGAAAGGATTTGATGCTAAGCGTTTAACGCTAATTAGATTTCTTTATCCGGGGGATAAATAGGGGTTTTAGCAGCAGGAGGCGCCGCTGAGGGAGCTGTTCTCTCCTTATAACTGAATTACATTCAGCGTAATTACTGAAACAATTTTATTAGCCGTGCCTTGCAAGGAGGGGGGGGGGGGGGTGCTCCAGGCTTTTGTGTGTTTGTATATGGTAAATAAGAAGCAGTGGGAGCAAATATGAGCTGGAACTGATCATCAAGACGTGACTGAGACTATCAGAAAACATGAGAACAGGAACTGGAACGGAACTTGTTATGCTGGACAAAAAGAATTGTCAGTGGTTTCACCATTATAGGCTAAATATGGTTTCATTATAAGTCTCAGAAAAGTGTTATAATCACAGTGGTAATTACCATCATTTTATTCTCTGGAAAGTCTGTATCAGCACAGTCTCATTTGACTGTGGTTTTAACCATCATCATAATCTTACCGTGGTCTTACCATCAACATGGTCTTATGGTCGCCATGATGTTTACTATCACCATGGTCACACCTTTCAGTGTAACCATGTTCTTTACTATTACTGTGGTCTCTCGAAAGTCTTCACCATCATTGAGGTCTCATCATAGGCTTCCTGTAATTGTAACCATCACCATGGTCTCATCATGGTCTCATAGTTTGATGTCTTCATGATCTCACTGGTCTTCAAAATCATGATATTTATCACTAACATTGTTATTCTACTCACCATGGTCTCACTTTGGTTCCTCACTATCATCTCATCCACCACTATGATTCCATCAGGATCTCATCGTGGTCTTGTCCTCACTATCATCCTGTTCTTCACCATCACCTTGGTCTTCACTATCACCCTGGTCTTCACCATCAGTGTGGTCTCACCACTGTCTCATGGCGAGCCTCAGCTGGCTGGGTGTCTCAGTGCTAGAGGAAGCGGGCGTGGTATATCTCCTCCCTGGTTCATTCATCACCCGGTGGCGGCTGACAGTGACGGATGGTCGGTCCAGGACTGGCACCACACCAGCGCCGGATCATCCGGCCGGCAAGCTCACTGACAGCTGGAGCGCCGTGTCAAGAGCCCGAGAGACGGCGGCCATTAATAACTGCCGTCACACGACGGGCGTAGCACTGGGATGGAGGGGGGCTCGAGGGTGGAGGGGTCGGTGGCTGAGAAGAACTAAAGAAGATATCACATTACGGGCAGGATCACTCCTTAATCACAGGATCGAGAAGGGTAATGAGTAGATCGCACCGAAACTCAGAGAGAGGCGTGGTCAGAGAGGGGTAATAAGAAGCTCTCATCCACACTGGGAGGGGGCATTGACCAGAAAGCAGTATAAGTAGGTTTAAAAACAAATAAATGGTAAGTATCTATTCCCATTATAGAAAATGATCATTTTTAAATTCATTTTAATTCTCAAATTAATTATTTATTCTCCAAATAATTTAGTCCTTGAATCAACGACTTAGTGATTGAATCATTTATTTAATCATTTGTGTATTTTTTCAGTTATTATTTTAAAACCTGATCCTCTTGATTATTTATTTAAATGACTTACCATCAGTTTTACAAATCCATTTAATTATTTAATTACTTCCTCATTTGAACATCGAATCGTTTAATTACTTTTTATTTCATTCATTCATTTATTCATTTATTATTTCATTAAATCAATCATTTATTTATTCACCTAATTACTCATTAATGACATCATTAAACCGTTTAATATTTTACTTATGCACTCACTCAATAATTCAGTCATTTGTTAAATTAAACTTGTATTTAATTTCTCATTAATTGGCTCATTTAATCATTTGGTGTGTGTTTTATCGCTGCTTTATTCTGGTGAAAACTTTTCGCACCCGTGCCATACCCGGAGTGCCTCCTCATGTATTGATTCCCTCCAGCGCTCAGCCAGGCGACATGCTGCTGACAAATCTCCCCAAAAATCAATGTTTTTTTTACACGCTCGTAATCAAGAGCTCAACATTCATCAGATAGAGAGAGAACGAGATCAGGGTGAGAGAGAGAGGGAGGGAGTGAGAGAGGGGTGCGTAAGAGAGAGGTAAAGGAGTGAGAGAGATGTAGGAGAGAGAACGAGATCAGGGTGTGTGAAAGAGAGTGAGAGAGAGAAGGGCGAGAGAGCATGGCCAAAAAGAGGGGAGAGAGTGAGGTGGGACAGAGAGAGAGAGGGATGAGAGAGAAGGGCGAGAGAGCATAGCAATAAAGAGTGAGAGGTGAGAGAGAGAGAGAGAGATAAAAGAGAAAGAAAAGATAGAGTGTGAGAGAGAGAAAGAGAGGTAAAGGGCGAGGGGGGGTAAACATTTATATCATATTCTTTCTGTAAAGTTGTTTTTATTAATTTATCGTTAATTTTATGTTTATTTTATTAAACAGATGAAGCTACTTAGAGTCTAAAGAGAGGGGCGAGCAAGAAAGAGAGGAGATAGAGAAAGATCGAGAGCATGAGAGAGAGAGGGTGAGAGAGGTAAAGAATCTGTTGAACAGGCAGTATAATCTTGTCTCTATAGAACCGCTGCGTCTCGCCTAAGCATTTCGATTAGCCGCGAGCGGCGGCACGACAGATTAGCATTAGCATCGCGCCGGGCGTGATGGATCTGAGACTCTCACATCACTGATCACTTTCTTCAGTCATCAGTTATGATTGCTGAATTAAAACATCGCCACTGGTGACGCCCGGAACGAATGTACTCGCCGTTTCATCTAACAGGCCTTCGAATGGAAAGTATCAGCACTCCTGGGGGGGTGGCTACAAGTAATAACTGTGGGGCATGGAGGCGAGGCATGGTAACTGTGTGTGGCACTGGGGTGTAGATGTGAAGCCTGGCTGTGGGGCATAGCTACAGGGTGTGGGGTGTGTTAGAAGGGTGTGGAATTACCATTAAATAAATATAGAAATATCTGATAAATAAATAAATGAATGAATAATAAAGAAATAATTACTGGAGGGAATCAAGTCTTGATGCAATGTTTGCAACACTTAACAGTTGAAGGGTTGATAAGGGGGGGGGGTATTTTGATGGAGTGTTTAAGGCTTTCTGACAATTTCCCCTAAAACACCCTTAGATAATCATTAGGGTAAATATTAGGGTTCTGGGTATTTTCTCTTTAACCTCTAGAGACCCTGCAGAGTCCTCATATGAGGACATTACATTTCTGGTTCTTTGCACCCTTCTACCTGATTTTTTTTTATTGTTTCCTCTTTGGCCTCATATGGAGACACTGCCCGTACCACCTAGTGGTCATATGACAACATAACACTCAATTGATTCAATT
>JAOTRQ010120482.1:0-19091 GCA_028565875.1 Hoplisoma paleatum | reverse complement strand
TCGAAATAATGACTTAGTATCTCAAAATAATGACTTAGTAAGTCGAAATAATGAGATAGCATTTGACTTAATAATGAAAAAAAAATATGTGCTGGATTTTTATTTTAATTTTAGGTGGCGGGAATGGGCTTCCATAGTTATGTCTTGTTAACGAACACAATTTTTTAGCAGGGAATAAAACAATTTGAATTGAATTATGAGATTTGCTGTGTTATGATTGTTTCACATTATGTTCTACTTTATTGTTTTGATTCCGAATGTATTTTGTATATATTTGTTCTTATATGTCGTTTTGCTTTTAGTTTAAGTTTTGTTTAAGACCAGCTGGTCATCAAGGAATAAAATTCCCAGTTCTGGTCAAGAGTTAGTTGACATCAGACATCAAGAGTTTGTTGTCAAGATTTTCTTGTTGACATCAATTCTATGACTTATGCACTTATTGCATGTATTTTCATGATGAAAGTTAGTTTGGGAGACACTCATCTGTGATTTCTTATGGTTATTGATTATGTGTGAACTGATATTACCAATAGAGTTAAAACCATAAAAGTTCTTGAATGGGTGTTTGTAATGATGACAAAACATTGTCATTCTAACTTTGGAAACTGGTTGCCAATGGATGCCATCTTATCTAGAAGGTCATTTCAACCGTGTGTCATAAATGGGATTTAGATATTGTCCTTTCATTACCCTGGTATTTCCCAGTGCTCTGTACTAGGCCCTCTTCTACTCTTCATCAACACCCACTCTCATAATAAAGACATTCTCTCATGGCTTCTTGAACCCCTACTATGCAGATGATTCTATTCTGTCTGCTCATCTGGTAAATATTTCACTATGTATGTTACCTTTAGGCTTATCACCTAAAACATTATCCAAGTAAGACAAAGCTGATCATTCTTCCTGCCTCAAACCCATTGGATGAACGAAAAACACTTCCTAACGAACAATAACTTAAAGACACATCTCATCCATTTCTCATCTCATTTAATAAAGTGTAAGCCAACATGTAAAAATCATATTTTTATTTAATTAAACAGCAGCAGTGTTCAGTTTTTAAGTTTTGACCATGACCACCTATTCATCATTGAACTTTGGCAGCTTATTACCAGGAACAAACACATGTTCAACTCCACCTTCAGTAATTACCACCAAGTGGACCACGCCTCCACTCACATTATCTCTGCCAATAGCAAGTGCCAAAGCTAAAAAAACAGAGAGAAAATAAACAATGTATGATTAATAAGTAAAGACATTTGTGTATGTTTTATAGAAAAATAGAACAGATGAACTGGACTTAACCAATACTGTGAAATTGTAATAAGTCTTATTATACTTAAGGTCATTTAAATGTTATCCTGAAAATAATTAAAAACATTTTACATGTTTTTGTCATTTAGCATTTGTTTATATAAGAACACATGTACACCCCCTTCTTTTGCATATTATAATAACCAAAACAACAATCCACAGCTAAACAACCACTTTAACCTCCTCTACTTCAGGTGATAAAATTTAAAGTTAAATGACCTCAAAGCCTGATCTGTGCATTACATTAACGTAGTTAAACGACAAAAGCCACCAAACAACAGTGTTGCAAACTTAGCAAATTCAATAGTCACCATAGTCACAAACTTTCAGACACCTATATCAACTGCCCTGAGCACAAAACCGTGCAAGTAGGTTTAGACAAAGCACTGAGGTCTAAAAGTGATGGTTTATTTCAATGACAAAAACCCCAACCAATAAAACCAAGAAGTACCCAAGTAACCAAGAAGTGTTTACTCACTTTTTGCACGTGTGTGCAAATTAGCATCATCTAGCAAGTAGTACATGTCTAATCATCATTGAACATTTTTTTTTACAATTTAAACATTTCAGGATTGCAATCTCACAAAAAGCTTTGCTTTACATTAACAAATGTTTTGTACGGCATAAACTTAACTTGTTACATTTATTGCATCATACAATGTTTAAATATACAGATATTATTTTACTGTTGTAACTGTACCATTTGTAGCAAATTGGACACACTCCTCTTTGTTCATATCATGTTTGTATTTCGCATCCATGTAGCCATATACATAGGTGCTACCAGAGCCACCAATGGTAAAGGGTTGACTAATAAGCATTCCTCCCATTGATACTGTGTATACCTAAACACATAAACACACACACAATTAAAACATACAATTTCATTTCAAAACATCTCTAATTTTCTGACTTTCCTGGTTCTGTAAATTATTTAAAATAGTTTAGTGATTTTCTTCGATTTCATTTGGCAAATCCACACCAGAGTCCTTTCTACTAGATTACTAGAGTGCATAATATCTACAGACAAAGAAACGTCCTACATGAAGAGTTGTTGGGTGCAAAGAAACTAAAACCCTACTTTGTGACAAGTCTGTAAGTACTTTAGAGGTTTGTGTTTCTACCAAAGTTGAGCTTAGCACAGGATAACTGCTAGCAAAGTACTTAAGATGCAAGTAATGCAGATAGGAGGTAGAGCATTTTCGGCAACAGCTTATTATCACAAGTGACATAGTTCAAAACACTGAGTTCGAAAATGTTACTTCAACTAATCCCTATTAACGTAAGTGATGTTGTGCAAATAAATGCATATGCATGTTTTGTAACTTGTTTAAAAAAGACATATGTCTTTTTTATATTCATATAGCTTTGTGAATTATACATTCATGTTTTACCTGAGGTCCATTCTTTTTGTCCCAACCTGCTGTAATAAAACCAGCCTGCAGATCCTCCCTATTTTTGAATAAAATTTCTTTCAACACAGTGGCTGCAGCTTTTACCAAAGGAGGAGACTCTATCTGTACACTAGAAAAAGAAATATAAATATGTCAGGTGCACGGTGGAGCTAATGCCTTCTAGGTAACTTTCAAAGCAAGAATAGAATACATTATGCCAGTCTATTATCAATCATACAATCACCTTCTCATTTACTCACACTCATTGCCAATTTTGTGTAAACAATCTGTCCAACAGTTATTTAGAGATGAAATGTTTCTGTTTTATTGCACCAGAACAAATTAAAGGGATGGTATAGTTAAAGGTATTATTGGGCTAGATGTGGGTTAAAAGCTGACCTAATATTAGGACAGCCTGGTGGTTAGAGAACTTGGCTTGTGATTGTAAGATTGCCGGGTCAATTCTGAGAGAAAACAGGTCACAACTGTGCTCTTGAGCAAGGTGCCCTTGGCTGCCCACCATGCCAGGCACACGTGCTCACTGCTGCCCCTAGTGTGTGTTTATTATTGTGTAAATGTGTGTAAACCACTTAATGGATTGGGTTAAATGCAGAGGAATAATTCTTACATGTGTAAAAAGCACAGTGTTGAAACGAGTATTCTAAATTCTAAACAGTCGGTGCAGTGTGGAATCACAACTTGTACATGCTGCTATTACAAGAGATCATACCCTCACCCACTTACTAACTCACAATTTAGTCAATTTTAATCCCATGCTGAGTTGAACAATAGCAACTTAAAGCTAAATAAGTAAACCAGTATAACACAATCATATTTAAAGGCAAATGCTGGTTTACAAATGACATTGTTTAAAATTTGTTGGTTGTTTTACAGACGTGTATTTGAATTTGACTTACCTGTGGAATGAAAGATGGAACTTGGCCAACCTAGTGGCATTTTGTGCATCTGCCAGTGATCCAGCAATGCAACAGAATATACGATCATGAACCTGTATCAGCTTGTTTATGACTTTAGATGACACATAAGACCTATAATTTATGACAGACCAAAATAAGCACACAATAGAATATTTTTTTTACCATTTAGTTTATATTAGCCTTATATAAGTGAATACAATGAAGTATTACTTTGCAGTGATACTAAGGTGGATTAGTAATTTCATGATACTCACCCATCTACTGTAGCCCTTGAATCAGAACCAATAATAACACCTCCATTGAACTGTACTGCTACTATGGTTGTCTGTTAAACATCAGAGTGTGGGTATTACAATATTAGTATTATTATACCAAATTTGTGTTTTTAGGTGTTTAATGTATTACTTACACACTAAACATTACAGTGTTATTGGTAATCTTGTCAGATAAATATACAATATTTATTATTTTGTACGTACTTTGTATGTGTACATTTTCAGCATTTAGCAGACACCTTTATTCAAAGCAACTTACAGTAGTTACAGTCACTGAGCAATAAAGGTTGAGTGTTTTGCTCAAGGGCCCAAAACAGTAGCGACCTTACAGTGGTGAGGTTTGAACCAACATCCTTTGGATAACTAGTCCTGTTCCCTAACCACCAGGCTACAACTGGAACTAAGTGATAGCTATTACTATTCTAAAATAAATTTTAAATATTCCGTTCTCCTTCTTTCGAAGCTTTACTCTTTGTTGTGCTACTTGTGTGGATTTATACTAAATATTCAATTTTTTCAAAAATTGTTTAGCCACGGTCAAATAAAACTGCATTTACACCAGCAGATGTTATATCACGGCTCTGCAGCCTAAAATAACAGGGAATGAAACTGTTACTTTTGAAAAATCAGATTTAGAGTTGGAGAAATGGCACAATCTAGCTGCCGATCTGACTGGAAGGTCAAAGCTGTTTTATTCCATAGTTTTAGTACATTGAATGAAGGGAAATGCAGTTCACGTTCTCAACTATATGCATGTTGTGCTCAAGTTTTTACTCGTCTCTTTCTGATTATTAATATTTGTAGGCAATATTAACCGATGTGATGTTGACATAATAAAAACAGTGCACGGCTAGTCTGTGATCAAACTTTTTCTTATGAAATATAACATAAATATGATTATGTTATTATGATGAAGTGGAAGGACACATGCTGGATTGTGTTGTTGCTTTATTGTGGCAAAATCGGTTATTTGTGATACAACAGCTCATTATATGACATCTGAAATGTGGAAAATATGCAACCCTAAATGAATAAATATATTGTTGTGACAAGAAATCTAGCAAATCTATCAAAGTGAGCAAATCTATACAAATACACGACTGAGATGAAAGTGAAAGTACACAAAAAACAGCAATATAAATTGATTCAAAGTTATTTAGAATTGTAAGCATTAATTACACGTTTTCATTGTTAAATAGATACAGCAGCGTGTACCGTAGAGAATATAATTTTGATATATTTGACTATTTTAAGTGTCGATACAATAGCGTTGCACAGCTAAGTGTAAGGTTCCGATTATAGCCCTGTTGTTTATGTAATACTGAAAGCTGTACTTACACCTGTACTGACACCTTTACATTGAGAATGCACGTCCATCGTTTAATACTAATGTCAAGTGAAAGCGATGAGTTTTTAGAACACACAATGAGATCTGATCCAACACAAAGTTGTACGTACGGCGACACCCCTAGACACGGAAATGCAATAACAGATCAGGCAATAACGTAACGTAATACACGTAATACAAAGCGTCAACGATCTGGGAAAACATGGCACAATTACATCGATTTGAATCGTCTGTATCAGGTTTTAACTTTGAGAACTCGACTAGGTAAGAAAGAACCATATTTTTTAGTAAATATGTTAACCATATTAGTATTAGTATTAGTATATATAAGACTTTTGAAGTTCTACATAGACGCACCAAAAACGAAAGTAACTCAGACCTGCTAAGTAAAACAGATTTTCAAAGTTGATGGAGTAACAAAATATTTTTTATTGCACAAATAACGAAATGAAATAATGCCATCCTGTCATTTAGGAATATTTTGCTGAATAATGTTCTGGATGACAGTAAAACCAAGACACCAAAACCTCTCAAGACTGGCACCACCATTGCAGGATTGGTGTATAAGGTAAACAAATATATATGTTTACATAATCATCAGTTGTCTTATTTTATAGGATAAACAATTAAGGTAAACCAAGGTGCAATTGCCTGTATTAGGAAGTATGAAACTGCCTACAGCATGCTGGCACCGTGTCCTTGGGATGGTCGTGGCATGATGGTTAAAAAACAGGGAGGTTGTCGGTTCAATTCCGAGAGTTGGCAGGTCACCACGAAAGTGCTGTCAAACTTTGCACAGGATCCCAAACTGCTCCCTGGGCGATGTGGCTAGGGCTGCCCAGCATGCAAGGCACATGTTGCTGCTCCTTAGTGTGTGTTCACTAGTGTGTGTATCATTGTGTTGCACTGATTTGATTTAAATGCTGAGAAATAATTCCACTGTATGTAAAAAAAGCACAGTGGTGAAAAAAATATTCCTAATAATGTATTTTATAGGATGGCGTGGTTCTGGGAGCAGACACAAGGGCCACCTCGAGCGAAGTAGTAGCAGACAAAATGTGTGCCAAGATTCACTACATTGCACCCAACATATAGTAAGACATACATCCTTTATATATTTTTTTTTAAAATAATGCTTTCATTGAAAAATATATTTGCCCCCTTCTTAATATCTTGCAAGTTTGCGGTTTTTCATGTGATGTGTTTCAGGTTATGCAACTACTTTTGACAACAATATTTGACAAAATTCAATTCACATAAATGCTCCTTAAGCCATTGATGAATTTACATATTGAAAAGGGTTCGGTGTTACTTTATTCTGTGTATATAAAAGCAAAATTGCCCACTAGCTAATCGTTCAGCCATATTTAACTGATGCCCAGCCATGAAAATAGTTGACTATAAACATAAGGCGAGCTACAGCCAAATATTTAGGATACTGGCATGTTAATGTTACTGTTGGGTCTTTGAGCAGGGCTCTTAACCTTCAATTGCTCAGACTATACACTGTAATTGTTTCTGGTAGTCGAACCCTTAACCACTTTATTTAAAAAAGCCTGAAGGACAATGTCTGCCATTTAGGTTGTGAACTGAAGAAGTGTTTATTTTGTGCAATTTGAATATCATTGTCTTCATGTTGTATTTTAGTTGCTGTGGAGCAGGGACAGCAGCAGACACGGAGAAAACCACAGATTTGCTTTCGTCCAACCTTACAGTTTTTTCCATGAATAGCGGCAGAAACCCTAGAGTCATCATGGCAGCGCAAATCCTGCAAGATATGCTGTACAGGTGCAAAAAAACAGCATGATATAACTACATGCATTTGTACACGATGTTCTGGTCAAAGCTTCTTTTATAGCTCATTTCTTTTGTTTCTTCTGTCATACTTTAGGTATAAAGGTATGATTGGTGCAAACTTAATTCTAGGAGGTGTGGATTGCACTGGAAGTCATCTCTACAAAGTGGGACCTTATGGAAGCATGGACCATGTTCTCTATCTTGCCATGGGTCAGCATGAAGCAATCAACATAAATTGCTTTACTATTTATTGATTATTTGCTTAATGTGTGATTTTAAACATCTATATTTATTTAGGATCTGGTGATTTAGCTGCCATGGGTATCCTAGAAGATAGGTTCAGACCAAACATGGAGGTAAATGGTTGTTTTTATGATGATGGCTCTTTTTAATCTGAATGTGTTTAAATGTTTACATTTTGTCTTCCAGCTAGAAGAGGCCAAAGAATTAGTGTCTCGTTCCATTCATTCAGGTATCATGAGTGACCTTGGCTCTGGAAACAACATAGACTTGTGTGTTATTACCAGCAAAGGGGTTGACTACATCAGACCCTATCGTGAATCTGAATATAATGACAAAAGGTGAGCTATATCATTAAAAACTTTAGTTTGTTTACAAGTTCATGTTTCAATAAATTTACTTAGTATACCTCAACAAGTTTCCTAAAAACAATTTATCAAATCATATTGGTCCAGACAGCAACAACAGAGCTCTGGATACTTTCCACAGTACAAAACATGCAGCTCGGGTAATCGGAATGCCCTGCAACAGACAGGAAAACCTGTTTATATGTTTAGTATATTCTTCACCCAGTTGCTATCCCACTGTGACCCTAAACAGGAATAAGCGGTGGTAATAACTAGATAATGGATGGATGGAATTTTTTATTGCACTGATTGCATGATTACTGTAATAATAATATATCTAATAATATATTTTTGTCCCTTAGACAGATGAAGTATAGATATAGGCCAGGGACGACTCCAGTTTTGACTGAAAAGGTGGTTCGTCTGGAACTGGAACTTGTGCATGAAACAGTTCAGACAATGGAAACCATATGAGCCGAGAAAACATTTCCTCTTTTTTCAATCAAACCAGTACTGTTGTTTTTTTATTCTGTTAAATCCAATGCAAATGAAAATAAAAAGGTTGATTAATGTCCATAATGGTTTTTGAATCATTGTGTGAGTTTGTTGACAAATGCATCAAATCATTTTCTGTAACATCTTATTTTGGTTAAACATTAAAAATCTTGGCGAAAAAATTTGTAAGTAAAGAAATATACAAAATACCAGCGTTTGTTTTTTATGATCTGATTATGCTCCAATTTCAAGGTATGACTTGTGTCTTTTCACGTTATGAAAATTGATTTGACATTATAATATTGATATAGTACAAGGTAGATGTGAATTCATTAAAAATACAACTGTTTTATTAAATTGGCTACATTGCTATAATTACTATACCAACGGCTACAAGATAGGTTACGTTACATAAAGAGCCTCACTTGATACTTTTGAGTTTAGTCAGGGGCAACCTACAGTCTCGAATTCTTCCTAAAAACTGATGACGTAAACATATAAGAGTTCCCATTGGATCACTGTGCGTAAAACGTAAATAATAAAGAAAATAATGTAAACAGGTTAAGATTAAAATTCAATCATATTTTATGTCTTTATTAAAAAAAACAAACGTTTAGAATGTTTACTTGTTGTTGTTTTTTTCTTTTCATGAACTAGAACAATGTTTTAATTGCTGTAGTAACTTTCACAACCGAAAGTAAAATTAACCAATCGCGAGACATCTTTCAGTTTCTACAGGCATCGTATTGCGTTTGAACAGGGAATCATATTTCAGAAGTTGAACGTCTAAAATAGTTTTATTACGTTTTTTTTACACTTCATTTTTTATGCTTCTAATTTAGTAGAATATCTCTGTTTTATAAGACCATGGCTCTTTTGGACGTGAGTGGTTATTCGACTCTTTCCGGATTCGGAAGACAGATGTTTGGCTCAAACCGAACGCAATTGTTTGATCGACCAAATCATTTCACGTTTGGGTTAAAATCTCCAGAATTTGCTGTTCCAGTTGGAGTCGACGTAAGTACACTTCGTTTTTTATTTCTTAATAGCCTACTCGTTCTTAATATAAAAAGTTTATCTTTTAGATTGAATCATCTGTGCATCTGGTTGGTGTTGCAACCCCATCTCATATTAGGATGCCATAATAATTTTTTTTAAAGAGGGACATTTGGGGTAGGGAGATGGCACGGGGCATACCTACACCTTCACCTGGCTGGGGATGTTGGGGTCATTTGTGGTGTTATTTATAAGTAACTGGGGGGCACTACGTGCATGGGGAAAGGATGTAAACAGTTACAGTCTTCTTATTATAAAATGTCACTATTTCATTAGAGACTTTACTTCTATTTATCCAAATGAAATTTCACCCAGTAACACTGAAGTGGTGTCAGTATGCCCATATTTGGAGTTCCGGATATAACCAGATAATTCAATGGGGATCTTGTATGAGTTTTCACAAAATTGTTTCTATCGTGTTCTATAGTAAGAAAAAAAAAGTTCACACACAATTTTATGTGTACATTTTCTTCCAGAATATCACCAGATCTGACTGGATTGTAACGACAATAATGCACTGAGGTTAAGATGGGTTACACAGGTTTTAGTGGTTGTATTACTATGCGGTTTGTCAGTTAAACTAGCCAACACAGTGCAAGAATAATTATAAAACCAATATGTCGATAAGAACAAAACTTCCTATGTTCTTACACCAGTCAACCCCAGTTCTGAAAAAGCATTCTGATTCATTTAAGAAGCTGAACCTCAAATTCTGAGAAATGGAGCGTTTAGCTGAAAGTTAACTTAAAACTTAAAAATAATTCAGCAGATTCAGTGATATTCAAGAAAAAAACATACACATAATAAAACATATAGTTTTCTGAACTTAACACGATAAAAAATATTTTGGGCTTTTAGCTCTGGAACCACAAAATATGATCTTAAACAACATGGCGACTACAAAAAGACGTCACTCCTGGTTTATGGCGAATTGAATCCCAGACATTATTTGCAATTTAGGATGATTTAGTAAAACCCTGATTCATACATATATTAGTATAATTTACATTAATAATACAGTATTTCTGTTTTTGTTTTTCAGCCTTTGACTTTCATGAAATCATCCAGGGGTGAAAATGGGATATCATTTGATATGAATCACGGCACCACCACACTTGCCTTTAAGTTTCGTCATGGTGTTATTGTAGCAGTGGACTCCAGGGCTTCAGCTGGTAGCTATATTGGTAAGCATGTTTGTACCTCATCAAGATAATTTGGTTAACATACTTTCTTGTAAATAATAATAATTTAGGATATAATCTGTTTCATTGAAACAGCCAGCAAAGAGGCAAATAAGGTAATTGAGATCAACCCTTACCTACTGGGAACCATGTCCGGAAGTGCAGCAGACTGCCAGTACTGGGAAAGACTTCTGGCTAAAGAGTGCAGGTTGGTAAACTAGTTGGACTGAATTAACAAACCAAGTAAACTTGCATTTATACATCACCACATGGGTTTCTCTGAAACTACGAATTGATCCTAAAAATCTGCAAGATACCACAGCACTTACACAGAAAATTAATAAAACAACCTTTAACGTTCCTGAATATAAAAATTTTATTTAATGGGTGTAGCTAAAAAAACTCAGTTGCACTAGATATTTAAGATACTCTTTGTAATTTCGTGAAATTGTATCCCTTACAAATTACAAGCTAGGCTGCTAAAGCCTTAACATGTTCCAGTATCATGTTATTACTGTATCAGTAAATATTATCATGTTATTAATTTACTGTAATTGTTTTATGTTTTATGTGTGCCAGGCTTTACAAGCTACGGAATAAGCAAAGGATATCTGTGTCAGCAGCTTCTAAACTGCTGTCCAACATGATGCTAGGGTACAGAGGCATGGGCCTCTCCATGGGTAGTATGATTTGTGGTTGGGACAAGAAGGTACACACAAACACATTTTTATCTATTAATGTGTGCTTAAACTTTAATTTGAGTGTTAAATCATATTTCATTTAAAATCTGCAGGGTCCAGGTTTATATTACGTTGATGATAATGGCACGCGACTTTCGGGGCGGATGTTTTCCACTGGGTGTGGTAACAGTTATGCATACGGAGTGGTGGACAGTGGGTACCATGAGGATATGACTGTAGAAGAGGCATATGAGCTTGGCCGGCGTGGCATTGCTCATGCCACACACAGAGATGCCTACTCTGGTGGGGTTGTGAACCGTAAGTCATATTCATTCAGACTACAAAAACTATTATGCATCAACCAGCCAGGTTGGTGTTTTGTGCATTTGTGGACAAATGGGGACACCGGTTCTAATTTAGAATTTATATGATTCATCCACAGCACCTGAAAACAGGTATAATAAATAAATTGTATTAAGAAAATTACGTATATGTTTAACAGAACAATTAAACTTTCTATGGCAGTGTTTTTGTAAAGTTGCTTTGAGACAATATCTATTGGAAAAAGCGCTATAGAAATAAAGTTGACTTGACTTGACTTTTCCTACCTTTTCAAGCCACGGCAGATATTTCACATTAGAAAAACAAAAGTGTCACAAATATATCTTTATGAATGAAAATCTAGTCTCAATTTATTAACTCATTGTGAAACATGTGCCTATTTAGTTGAACACTAAGATAATATTGTGGAAATATTAGTGGTTGGTAAACCACGTATTTGGAGCAAGACGTTGTACTGCCCTCTAGTGGAAAAGAACTGTTTTGCTGTACTGCCAGTCATTACACGCCGTTTGGTTAGATTCAGCACATAATGTGCCATGAGAAAACATCAAGTGTGCTGTAGAAGATCCAGTTTTACCTGTTTGATAGTCTAACCGAGGGACGTGTAGTAACAGGCAGTACATGGGTTCGACATCAACTAAAGTTTTTACATTTGATGCAGTTGACATTCATTCATTTATAGATTTTAGATATACATTTAAGATATATTTTAATTACAGTTGATTCGAATACAGTTGATGGGTTTAAAACAGTATTATTATTGCTGAAACATAGATAGTCAGGTTATGATGGGGTTGACTACTTATAGCCTGTGTATGGCGCTCATATATCTATTTACCATACGGAATTTGGTAACCTAACTGGATGTCATATTGTTGTATAGTGTTATATATATTTTTGGATCCTTGTACAGTATGTTTTATATATTATTGTGGTTACTAATACAATCTTTAACATGTGTTACAATCCTTAAATGTGTGTTCAAGAATCAAAAGTATTTTTTCCCTTGATATGTGAACATTTGTTTCCCCCTATCAAATTATTTCCTTTGCTCTTGTCTTTTAGTATACCACATGAGGGAAGATGGTTGGATTAAGGTGTGTAAGGAGGATGTATCAGACCTAATTCATCACTACAGGAAGGGAATGTTCTGAGGGACAGGTGTAACTTTTCACTTAAAAAAACATTGTTGATCTCATCTTTACTGTATCTGGCTGAATAATGAAATAAATAAGTTTGTCTGTTGTGTTTTTTCTTCCTAGAAATTTCTTATTTATCTAAAGGTTTTCAGTGTAATTCCAGATTATATGCATAGATAAGGGTTGTATTGTTGGTTCAAATGTTTGCTCCTGCATTATCGTCTTTACACTCACTGTGTTGTAAGAAACATGCCTCAATAAATGATAAAAAAGCATACATACTGCAATTAACAGGGTTAGTTTCATGAAATAATTAGATTTATACTCTTCTTAACATTGACACCTTGGCTGCACAACACTGCTAAGCATCTGTTGACATGTCTCAGTATTATGTTTTTGTGGGCAATGCAGATCATTATAACTACCAACAGTAAATGGCTAGACAGACTCCTGCGAGATGCAAGTTTAATTACTAAAGGGTTAGGATTAGGCTTCTTTAGTTTTCTTCGAGCTTCTCATGAACATCATTAAGAGAGAATTAATGAAAATAGTTTATGAAATATTTTAATAATTCCATGGTAATGGTTTAGATAATGAGAACCGAATCTAACCCTCTTTGCAAAAAGTTTGGACACCCCTGCTCTAGATTCATTACATAGTGCCCTAATGGTGCATTTGTATGGGATATTTTAAAAGCGGACGATGCTCTAGATGGCGACAGTGAGCTAAAAACACTCACGAATGACCAACAGACCAATGAGCAAACACAGTCTTAAGCAACATCGAATCGGATGACTCGTTGCTGAGTCATGTTGTTGCCATGAATGTGTTTTGTACGTTGTAACGGTAATAAATGTAGTTAGCTAGATTTGCTGTCAAATGTGTTTTCCCCTCAACGTTGCCAAATAATATTAAACGTCAAAAAAGTAATTATTGTTTTTTTTGTGTATATAAAACCTTGGGAATTTGGGTCAGACGAGGTCTGGAATTTGTTTGTGAGGATTTGGCAACCCGGATATGTTGACTCGATCGGTTGGTTTAAGAATCGAGCGCGTAAGTTGTATTGTGTTATTTTTGTTCTTTTATATAGTTCCTTTATAAATGTTTAATTACAGTGCTGTTTAGTAAACACAGATTCGTTGGATAATTTGTTTATAACTTATTATTTTAGTACGGTTTGCTTGTTGACATTAGAACATGGACACGGACCGGGCTAATGCTAACATGCTAAGAAGTTTGAGCTATACCCAAAGCTTTTGTCACCTGTTTTTGATGAAATATTTACTTTTAATTTAATATATGTTTGCTTATAATTCTATAAGGAGGAACCGATATACCGTCGACCATATACCGTTGTATGAGCATATATACACAGAACCACTAATAAATATAGAAACGATATTTCATCGATACAAGCATTTTAGTCGCATGATTTGGGGTGAATGAAAGATTGTTTGCCTGATTCAGAACACATCTTTATCTTTATTATTGTTATTATTACTGGTGTTATTATTTAAATTAAGAAATAGTATGCTAGTTGTATGCAAATCCATTCATTTCATGCAATTTTCCCCGCTGATTGAAATGTCCTGCAGTAGTTTTGTTCGAGACCCATCAAGTATTACGTGACTTTAAATATGTATTGAATTTGTATGTAATTAACTAGCATAATATGAATTTACAGCATAATTTAGATAAATGTTCCATAAAACATAGATAATAACATATAGGCTCATATAGGAATCTAGACATCCAATAATTAAATTGTAAAAAAAAAAAAAACATTCAAATTCATATTACAGATGCTTTCAAATGCAATGGACGCTTAACATAATCAATGCTCACATTTATTGCTGGACATGGTGGCTTAGTGATTACCACTCACAGCAAGGTTCAATTTCCTGGTAAGACAAGCATGGGTTTTTTGTGTGAAGGTATTGCAAGTTTTTCCCGTATCTGCATTGGTTTTGGGTATTCTGATTACCACCCACAGTCCAAAGACATGCAGTCAGGTTAATTAGAGATACTGAAATTGTTCCATCGGGACACCAAATAGGATAATGGATAAAACTAGATAATGGATGGATTGATTTATAGCTTTCATTAAAATCATTTCATTGTTTTTTTTAAGGTTGATTAAAATCTGAAGTGGCACCACTGATGGCAGCTAGTACAAAGGTGATGGAAAGCATTATGATCCTGGATGATGATGAAACTGAAGAGCTTTCCCGATCTACAATACACCACGAAGTGACATCTTGTGCATCCAGCATGTCTGGTGTTGAAAAGCCTGAGGCGACTCACATTATAGAATCACCTTTTGCTTCTGCTAAGAAAAAGAGCCATGTCTTGAAAGTTGAAAATGAGAAGCTCTTTGCAGAGGTGGGTGTTCCAAGCAGGTTTTTCTTTTTCTAATGCATGTGTAATGATTTTCTGTTGATTTGACAATTATTGTCATGCCGTCAATATGGATACAGGTGGAAAACCTCATTTGCAAGTGCCATCAGAAACTGATCTGTTTTTCATAAGAAACAAACAAAAAAACTGCATTCAAACCAATATGTGCAGTAAAATAGACATCTACACTCACTAGTGAAGACAAGAGACTTTAGACCTGTCGTCATAAGGAATAGACCTGACTACCTTCCGATCATAACCCCAGTTCTCTAACCACCAAGCCAGTAGTATTTTAAAGTTATTGTTACCTTCTGTGAGTTGTAGGAAATGTGCATATTGAGTCATATACATTTCTTGTTATTGTTGTACTTGGTCGTTACTGTTGATTAATATCAGTTTTGTGGTTTGTAGTTTGTAGTATTTTATTTATTGTATAGTAAATATTGTTTTATGTAAATATGTAATTTAATTAAAACTAGTTTTATGGCTAGAGCTAATTGGTTCTCTTAATGTCTGCCCCCATATAGTTTGTGGATCATTGTAAAGGGCATACTCAAGAACATCCTGAGGTAGTGACCTTTCTGCAGACAAAGTATGCCAAGGCCTCACCCGATTATTTGATGTCTGTGGAGTTCCGGAATGCTTTGGGCAGATGTCTGATGCGAGCTCAGGCTAAAAGCACTAAAACTTTTGTTTACATCAATGAACTCTGCACTATGCTCAAGCAACATTCTGCTAAAAGGAGGGCCCTTATCCAGCCTTGCAATGCCAAAAAGCAAGTGACAAATGAGAGCACTGATATTGAAGAGAAAGTTTTTAAAGAAGAGGAGTCTACCTCAAAGGTAGCGGAGGATGAAGAAAGGAAAACTAAAAGAGCTTCCAGAAGACAGGTATATCATTTCATTTTATTTTCATGGGTTAATTAATTTTAGTCCATTACAGTATTTCATTTGTGTGGACGGGAAAAACATTTAATTGTTCACGAATGTTATGTAAACCATCCATCAGTTTTTTTGTGGGCTTGTCAGTCAAGCTTATTGTTCTAAAGCTGTTTCATCATGAAATTGGTTGATGTATTTTGTACAAAATACTGTAGAAAATTCATCATATTCTATGACAAAAAAAGGACAAAATATTATGAAACTTATCCAATACTGCAAACCGGAAGCGTTATCATATACAATAGGTGTTGAGGCTTTTACAGACCAAGCAATTTAGATTATTTTTACACGTGTATATTCATTTAACCTCCAAGTTCAGTTCTTGGTAAAACATCATTTTACCTTGTTTGGTTGCTTTACTTTGGTTTGTTATGCTCAGCTAATTGCAGATTCAGATATACACATTTATATAGCACCTTTCATACACAGCGGCAATTCAACGTCTCTCACTTAGGAAAAAGCATTAAAACATAACAGATCCAAATTAAATTAATGTTGTTATCATATTGTTACCACAAATTAGGTTATGCAGATAAGCAGTAAGATCAACAAGAATATGGTGGATTGAAACTAACATAGGATTGTAAAACTAAAAGGTTACAACAATTTTAATTACACCCATCAATTTCACATTTCCATCAATTATAGTATACCTTTGAACTTTAAATATACTATAGAATAACCATACATTTTAGATGACGTGCCAATGTGCAAGATGAATAGATTTCATTTATTTTTTGCTTTAAATACAATTATGCTTCGGTAGATGATGGTGTGACTTGTGTCCATGTGGACACAATTTGTAACATGGTGCCGTCTTTACCAAAATCATTTGGAAGCGATGCTGTTTTTGTTTTAGTGTGGACAAAGCCACATGTCACGTTCATGTCACATTTACTTTTTAACTGCTTGGAAAATTAAGTAGATTTTTCTAACCTACAAGTATTGTGGTAATATAAAGATAGAAATGTACTGATGTTTTTGTGTTTACTTACTGACGAAAATATAACAGCAAGGTTGGTCTGCCATTGTAACACATATCGCACTTACAAATCAGTGGAATATACATCCCCTGTTCCACAGATAGCATATCTGGAGAACTTATTGAAAGTTTATAACGATGAGATCATGAAGCTGCAGCAGAGGGATTTGGGGTTGGATGATCTGGAAAAGGAAGACTCCAGCTACATCCAGGAGCATAAGCTCAAGCGCAAAGTAAGTTGATTTTAGGTACCTATTAAAGTACATAACAAAAATATTATACTATAGATAATAACATAAGTAAGTAGTAATTATGTATTCTATTCATTATATGGAACTCCTGCATGAATTTATTTTACTGGACTGTTTTTATAATAGTAACACAAGTAACTAAATGGCACTTTAGCATTATAAGATCCTAGAGTAAGCCGTATATGCAAAACATTTCATTATGGTCTTATTCTAAGTCTATTATTACTCTGAATGCATGTTTTAGATCATGAAGATCTATAATAAGCTGTGTGAGCTGAAGGGCTGCACTACGTTGACTGGCAGAGTTCTGGAACAGAGAATTCCTTACACGGGCACTCGTTACCCAGAGATCAACAAAAAGGTATTGTTTTTAAACAATAGTTCAAATGTGGGCCAAATAATACATTCAGATTTCTGCAAGATGGAAATGTTGTCTGTTATAAAATTGAGATGTGTGGATTTTACAGCAGCATTGCTTTGATTTAGAATTTTAATTTAGAAAATATTATTTAATATTTGTTATTTTCAAACTTAGGAATTATTTGTTTACAATCAATGCTATAAAACTAGTGAACACACACTAAAGAGCAGCTGTGAGCACATATGGTGGACAGCCCTTGCCACTGTGCCCAGAGAGCAGTTAGGTGTTCGGTGTCTTGCTCAAGGGCACTTCAGTAATGACCTGTCGACTCAATTGACGCATTATAAGACCCACATAGAAATGCAGAGATTTTTATTTTGTGTTCGGTCATATCTCTTCAATCTTCTCTATGGTTCTTTCAGATTGAGCGTTATATAAATGATCCAGATGTCCAACTACAACCTCCTGACTATGGGGACATTCTACATGTGGTGAAGCGTGCTAATGAAAAGTGTCAGCTCAGTCTCAGCCTTAAGCAGCAAGCACAGATTGCACAGGATGCGTTTCGAGAAACGGGCAACAGGCTTCAAGAAAGGCGCCATCTTGACATGGTGTACAACTTTGGCTCTCATCTTACAGACCCATACAAGCCCAGTAAGTTCTAATGTGGTGGTGTACCAAATGTTTGGAGATGCATTCAAAATGAAACACACATATTTACTTCCTACATTACACTGTAATTCCTTTTAGATCGCGGGGGGTTGTGTTTTATGGACGTTACACTGTTACATAGCTATGTTCTGTATCCCAAACTGGAGGGCTTTAGTAAAAATATATCTAAAGCTAGGTCTCATATCCTGAGGTTCCTTGCTCAGTTATACATCATAAACCTTTTATGTTCTTTTAGATATTGGTTAAGATTTGTAGAATCACATACTGAATATATACAAACATACATAAATGCACACAATTGCACTTGTTTCAGTATTTCAATTAGAACATTAATTATTATTGGTATTGTTATTGAGATTAGTACGATTATTTGTATTGAAACATGTTGATGCTGAATATCAAGTGAGACGAGATGCTAACGCAGATTGAAGTTTAGAACAGTAAGCACCCCCGGTATTTGTGGGGGTAAGGGACAAGAACCTACCATGAATAGTGCAAATCCGTGAATACTTTTAACCCATAAACTATCATTAATCAATCGCGTTGCTGAATATGCAATATTGTGTCATGTTTACTTGAATAACGAGTTCATACGTTCTACATAACAAACCGTAAATATGATTGTTTTCTCTGAATAACCACTCGATATGTTTTCGAGAAAGTCTGAGACAAGGTAAATCCACGAATAGGTGGGAGTCCACTGTACTGTTCAAATTAGCTGAGCCAATTAGCAACAACCAGGATGCTTAACCACTTGCTCGGATTGGGTAGTTTCTCAACAGCCACCAATAGCATCTCAATAATGTCACTAGAGGAAGCATGGACCAGAAATAAGACAGTAAAGCCACAGTAGTTAAGGCTCGATATTAGGGCTGTCCACAACCAAGGATTTTGTTGGTCGACCAGAGGTCATCATTTACTTCAACTAATCGACTAGTAGTCGA
>JAOTRQ010120375.1:0-19092 GCA_028565875.1 Hoplisoma paleatum | reverse complement strand
CAAAACATTTTAATCTATTTTCCTGCATTTTGTAGCTTCTGTGGTTCTGTGTTTATCTTACATGCACTTTTTGAACGCGAGGACCCAGTGCGCAGGTGCAGCCACGCACACCGTTCACGTGATAACTTTTTAAAAAAAGCTTAAAACGTGCCGACTAATTCGTATTTTGTTGTCAAGTCAACTTTATATATAGTTGTGTATTTATATAGCGCTTTTGACAACAGACATTGTCTCAAAGCAACTTTACAAAATACAGAAGCAACAGATACGGAAACTCCTCAACACAAACAGAACTGATCATGTGACCATAATGGACCGCAAATTATCCGACTGAATATCTGACAGGGCGGCTTAATTTCCGGTCGGAATCGGATTGGATAGCTTAAAAATGGTCCGATATCCGATGAACCCGAACCGGATATCCGGTGCAACCCTAGTCTATGATGTCCTAGTAAAATCACTCCCCTTGCCCCTCTGATTAAGCTCCCATGTTCTCTTTAAACTTAAGATCAGCATCGAGGAAATGGATTTTGAGTGACACCCTGCAGCCTATTATAGCACAGTTATTTGTCAGAATCTGAACCAGTTGAGCAGTTTTCATTTTTGAGATTGCCTAGGAAACCACATAACTAAAACTGTTCCAAGTCGCTCTCTTCCTCCTATTAGGCTTCTTGGGAAATTCACTGCACTTTATTATGATCTTGATTTGTGGTCCATTGAAGACACCAGTTTTGATCTTTGTTTCAGACAGCTTAGGGAAAAGATCTTGCAGGTAATTTAAAGCTCTTGATTCCTTATCTAGAGCCCTGACAAATTCTTTTATGAGCCCCAACTTGATCTGTAGTGGTGCCATCAGCAACTTGCATGGGTCCATCGCACTTTACGTTTTTCTTCCCCACAGAGAACTTCACTGAGGCCAGCCCCACCTGTCGTAGTGCGCTTCAGTATCCTGGCTTTCCCAAAGGCAAATCAAGCAAGGATACTTTGTAACACCACATTGGAAACCCATAGAGAATGACATCATTTTGGAATCTCAAATAACTTACCAGCCATATACATCATACTTCAAAGCACCTAGCAACATCTTGACACTGGTGTATCTCTCTTTCAGGTGCACCATGTGAGCTACAAGGAAGAGATGGACACTTGTTCCCATTGTGAAGCAGCATGACTTTGAAGCTCTTGCGCAAACTGTCTATAAAGAGGCGTAACCCCTTCGGGTTACAGGTGATACCTATAGCCTCAAATAGACCTAATTGTTGCAGAAGCACAGTTTATCCTGACTGAAAAGGCAGGAAGAAACTTGGTCAAGCTTCCTCTGATCTGTGACTTGGATTGTTTCATCTAAAAATTTCCGTTGCTTGAGCCTTGATGTCAGAAGCTCAGTTTCTGCTAATCTTGGCCATAATTTGTAGATTTTTTTAAACCATACTTTTCATTTGCTCAAAGAACTATGGCCAAGATAAGCAGAAACACCTTTCTATATCTACAAAGTAAATATTCACTTTTACATAATTAAGCCACTTCAGCACGAATTCATTTTTGTATGTGTAGCAGTAGAGTTTTTGTGCTGTACAGTGAATCTCCTGCCCAGGTTCAGCTACTCAATACAGGATCACAGCAACAACAACCGTGCAACATTTGACAATGAAAGAATGCATTTTAGCTGCGTGCCTTTAACAAAGGAACCAATAATAACATGTATGAAATATTCTGTCAGGGTATAACCCTCTCCATAGCACAGAGACTGCACTTGTTTAAATAACCAACGGCCTGTTATTAGCCTCTGATTCTGGACTAGTAAGTATTCTCATTTTGCTCGACTTGACTGCAGCTTTTGATACAATTTCTCACTCAACCCTATTGGATCGGCTAACCTGCATTGGTCTCAGTGAAACTGTGCTTGATTGGTTCTCCTCATATCTCTCAGAACACATACAGTATGTCCAACTCAAAAACTTTCGCTCACAGCCATCTCCTGTTAATCGTGGTGTTCCCCGGGGCGCTGTTCTGGGACCCTTACTCTTTGTGATCAACCTGCTTCCCATTGGTCACATTTTCAGAAAGTACAATTTTCTATTTCATTGTTATGCTGATGACACACAGCTGTACATGTCCACAGAGCCAACAGCTGCTCTACCACATTCATCTCTTACCGATTGTCTGACTGAAATTAAGACACAGTTCTCCATTCATTTTCTCAAACTGAATGCTGATAAAACTGAAATGATTCTAATTGGTACAAAATCTACTCTGGCAAAAATAAACACATCCTCGCTGCTGATTGCGAACTCCCTCCACCCAGATCAAGAGTTTAGGTGTGAGACTTCCGGTTTAGCCACTCATGGAGTAGCGGTGTTTTCTTAGAGCTCCGCGAAGCTTTCTTTAAATTATTGTTTTCTACGAGCTAGGTTGTCAATCTCTTTCTCCACTTTAAGTATCCTATCACAATTATTTATTTTGTACCTGATTATTCCACATTCATGCCGCCAAAAGTAGTTAAAACCGCCGGTCTTTCTCAGCCCATGCTCCGGCCTACTCCTCGTGCCGCATCCACAAGCCCGGGTGCAGAATCAGGTCCTCCGATCGTGCCCTCTGACCCTGCTGGAATCTCGAACTTGGCAACTTTGAAATCGGACATCGCTCGCGCTGTAGTTGCTGAACTCCGCAATATAATGAATGAACATTATTCTAACATTAAACAGGATCTTGCGACGCTCAAAGCGGATCTTTTCCGCGATTTCGCCACTTTAAAGTCTGATGTGGTGAGTCTCCAGACGGTTGTGGATGGAGTTGAGCGATCCCTCTCAACATGCACGGACGATGTAGCGGCACTCCAGAATAATACAGTTTCTCTCAACAAGACTGTCGCCGATCTGGAGGCCAAGTGTGAGGATCTGGAGGATGGATCCTTTTCCCTGACGGCGACTAGTGTATCCACGCTGCTGAAAGATGTGCTTCAGTTAGCCGAACCACCATGCATCGACCGTGCACACCGCTCATCCACTTCAACTACTCCGCTATGGCGTCTCTAAAAATGGTTAGTTGGAACGTCAATGATCTGAATAACACCATTAAGAGTTATCAAGTTATGGCTCATTTGAAACGCGGAGGTGGGGCGGAGGTGACTTTCTTACAGGAGACACATCTGAACAACTCTGATCACGGCAGGCTGCGGGTTTCTAATGTGGGTGAGATTTTCCACTCTTCATATAACTACAGGAACAGAGGAGTGGCCATTCTGATTAGATCAGGTACATCATTTGTGGTGGAAAGGGTGATTCCTGCGGCTCATATTATTTATAAAACACCAGCCACTGAACATATAACCCCACTGGCTTTCACTCAAGTACCGCACTTAATTTAAAATCCTTCTCCTGGCCTTTAAAGCTCTTCATAACTTAGCACCTCCATATCTCTCGGATCTTCGACACCTCTACACTCCTGGTTGTACTCCCAGATCTTCCTCAGCATTTTAGTTATCCACTCCCAGGGTCCGCCTGTCTACTATGGGGGGGTCGAGCGTTCAGTTACTCGGCCCCTCATCTCTGGAATTCTCTTCCCTGACATTCGCATTATTGAATCATTTCTCATCTTCAGATCATCCCTCAAAACACATTTCTTTAAATTTGACTACCATTAATTATGTAAGCCATGAATATATGTTGTAGAGTGCCATTGAGTGCTCAGAAAGGCGCCCATAAAGAAAATGTATTATTATTAACATATGTAGTATGAGTTCGACATTTTTAAAATGGCGAGCACATCCTTGCAAAATTGCCAATTCCAAGACGTGGATGTTTATCCTCTAGAGATCCTGCGTCCTCATATGAGGACATTACATTTCTGGTTCTTTGCACCATTCTACCTAATTTTTTTTTAATTGTTTACTCTTTGGAGACACTGCCCGTACCACTTAGTGGTCATATGACAACATAACACTCAATTGATTAAATTAATTTCAAAAGTTGCTTTTTTATGTACAATAACATTAGCACTTTTGTTTATGTATTGTAATGTTTACAGTTTCAATCAGTTATGTTCTTTGTTAGCCAATTGTATCTATTTTAGACCAACTGTCTCCATACGAGGACATTGTTTTTTTTCTAAAAATGGCTTCATGTACAAAGACAAAATATAATTTTTATGCTTGTTAGGTCCTAATCACAAATAGCTAGACGAAATAAAAAACGCACATCAGGGAAAAGTCGGGGTCTCAGGAGGTTATGTTTACTAGTGATTAAGACAACCAATACTTAAACCTGTAGTCATTGTAACTTGGAAGAATGTGTGGAAATAGTGTTAGATGTATTTACTAAACTTTTAAATGGCTGTGTGCCCTAACGCCCATGAAGTGCCCCTTTATCTGAAAGAAACAAGACTGAATCCATCTTATCAAATACAGTACGATCTGATAGGAGTTCAAACTAGTGACTTAGTAACAGACAGCAAATATAATTTTTTTAATAATGTTTTTGATGAATATAATGGGTCGTTAATTCCATTTGGGCATGTGGGAGAATTAAAAAACAATAATATGTTACCTCTCTCCAGTGCACGTTTTCCTAACTAAGGAATGATTGTACATTTGTACTAACAAATGATTGTATTCCTGGTCGGTGGGCTACATTAAATTATACAGGAATTACAATCTTTTTCTTATGGAGATGGAATGCAAAACAATGCAAAGCTTACTAAGGCAGGGGCCAAATTTAATTTAACCTATCTTTAAATAATAGCTTCTAATACAATAGCGTCTTTCACAAACCCATAACGCTTTTCATCAACAAACACATACACAAAAGTTAATGATGAATAAGAATAAAAACAATAAAAATAGTAAATAGCCACCTAAGATAAATTGGGTTTGTGGAGGAATCGAAAAAGAATTAAAAAAATAAATGAATAAATTACGACTGTTATACACGGTTACAGTGAGTTTATCAAAGGAACAATGAGTAACTCACTGATCTTTTGAGAAAGGCAAATAACATTTTATTTAATCTCATATTTACCAGTTCGAAGAATGCTGAAATTATCCAAAAGAGAAAGCAGAGTTGAACAGACCCTGGTTTAGGAAACCGATAAGTTGAATGCGAAACATGTGCTCCCAGTGCTACTCTCTATGTGGAGAGTGTCACGTGACTGAAAAAATTCAGAACTATAGTGACCTCTACAGATCGGAGACCCGAAAACAGAAAAAACTTGCTGGCCAGGGTCCCAAAAGAGCCGCATTAGCTGATTTTTCTCAACACACAGTACAGCGCCATGTAACTAATAAGTAGCCTTGACATTTTACAGCTCTCATTTGTTAAACTTTACTTACATAAACAATATACAATTTATGGACTCTAGCATTACAGTCATACAAATCATGGCACTTCTACTGTAATTTATTTTACCTTGAACCTCTACTTTAACTCAACTACATGGTCCACCAATACTATATATCCTTTAGTTTCACATTACAATAATTATTTCTTAATCAATTCGAAAATCCCAGTCACCTGTTAAATATCACATTATATTTTCATGGTATTGCTGGTATTTAAGTATTTTTTACATACAGATGAAATCACAAAATTTGTGTTTTAGAATACAGTTATATAACTTTTTACCCAATAATTTAAATTAGGTGTTGATTATGCTTTCATATAGTTCATTTCAGAGAGCGGTTAATTGCAATATGTCAAATTATATTACTTTTGTATGAATAACAGATTATTAAATATTTAGTGTGGAAAAAACAAATGTATACTATTTGTACACTTCCACATAATCCAAGCAATTCCCTCTGTCACCACCCATAATAACTTTCACATCATTTTTCTAGAAAGGGAGTAGTTACCTATTTGTATGCACAATTACCACTTGAATGACACTTTTGTGGTCTCAATTAAATTGTTTAATTATTTTTTAACGACTGAAAAAAAATCACTGATGGAATTAACATAAATCTATTTCATTTATTTATTGTGAACTCAGGGTGAAAAACACTGAGAGAAGGGAAATGTCTAAACATTGAATTGACCCAAGCACATTAAAAAATAAACACAGTGCCACTGTTTTGTAACTCTTGTGGTACCACTCACTTATTGAACATTGAAAATCAACATTAAAAAAACAGACAAAACAACATGTAAATCAAGTAGCTTCATATAGTGGGCAAAGCAATATTTTAGGGGTTGTGTAGCCAGTTCCTGGATAAGTAGCTGTACTCATATAAGAAATGCTAGGACATAATGTGTTGGTGCAGTTGATGGTGTTTCACTTTGTTCTTCTGAATTGTTAAATATTCTTGCTTGCATTGTATTTATTAACTTCAAGGTGAATCAGTGGTATTGTTCACTGCGCACTAGTGTAAAGGGTCTGAACTCTCTGATTTAAATGCTGGTGTTGCCAGTTGGTACGGTGCTACCCTAGCGACTGGCATAAAAACAGAACTTTATAATAGTAACAAACATTTACTATTGCTCATGTCTATAAATAACTATTGTCCAACATCATAGTGTGATACTAAAATGTTTCACATTGAAAATATACTAGCACATGCTCAATATATTATTGTTACAGATGCCATCATGTATATAATGCAGTCACAGGTAACAAGTTTACTGATGAGTAAGATCTGGCAGAAGATTCACCAAGAAACTATCTGTCAGTTAATCTGGACCATGTCCAAACATTGTCCAGTCTCATACAGGGATTGTTTGTGTATTTTATTTTTGTGTATTTTCCCATGTGTAAATATGTGTGCTGTGTGAACTACAATAATGAGAATTTTCTTTTTTATGACTGTACAAAATGCTGTTTCAGATGTTTATCTTGTAAATTGCACTATAAACGTTTGACAACAAGGTAGGGCAAACTCTAAACCAGTCAGCGAAACAAATTCCAAGTAGCACATAACCCATAAAACACCTATGGGCAACCATCACCTGGATAAGTTAATTGCAGTAGATCTAACTCTGTTGATCAATTTATTAGCTGATATGTTTCAGCTGTTAATGCAACGTACTAGACAAATGCTGCTGTTTTATAGAAGTGATAAAAAAGAAATCTCAAAATAAAATCATAGAATAATTCTCAAAAGTCTCTTCTCAAAATTAGTTAATTGCGACTATAACTTCCAGAGCTCTATGAGAAAATGCCCTTAATACAATGTACTATTGTGATTTTAGAGCTGCGTGCTGGTATGAAGGTTCAGTCTATTCCTGGGACGTCAGTGGGTAGTTCAACAACTGAATGATCCACCATGGGATGTTGAGCAATCGAGATCACATTCTAAAACCTTACACATTAATATAAATGCAAAAACTGAACTTGAAAATAAGTAAATAATTCAGTGTACACATAAATTGGTCATTCCGTGTAAACAAATAATTGTTTATACTCTAGTCACATTATTTAAGGAACGAGTATGTAGGATTGTGGCCACAACTGGTACTGCAATCACATTCAAAATGCTGTAAAGCAGGGCCAAATGTAACTGTATGACAGTATAAATGTAATTAAATATAACTAAGTCAATCAGATCTTTTAAGCTTTCGTGGGCCACATTAAATGACACAGCAGGCCTCATTTGACACCCAGCCCTTGAGTTTGACACATGCTCTAAAGCATGATATGCTCTCCTCCTGCCACCAGACTAGAGGTTGCCAAAGCCAACAAAAACATTCAACAACCAACAAATTCCACAAGAATATTCCTTTTGTTAACAATACCTGTCTTACCTGGTCACTTTGATGACCAACAAAAGTCACATTAAAAAACATAGTTGAGCAAACACAAATGTATTATCAAGACACAAATAATTTTTCTGGTAAATATTCATATTTAACAAGTGATTTAAAATGCAACAATTTCACTAAATCGTGTAGTTCATTGTGAGTAAATAGTTGTACGGTATACCTTACCTTATTTTTTATGTTACAATTTAAAGGTATAAATATGAATGGAAAAGTGCATAAATTATACTGCTAGTGACAATCATAAAGAGGTATTTGTGGTTCTCTCTTTTTTAATGTTTTATTTATGTTTGCATCTGAAGGACCTTGGAGGCTACGATAAACTCTGTGTGTCCTGTGATAAACCTTCCAGGATGTTTGTTTTGAAAAACTTGCCTGTTGTAAGAAGTTTTTCATCACTAAAAAGCTATTGACAATATCTATTGGAAAAAGCGCTATAGAAATAAACTTGACTTGACTTGACTATTTGTGAAGCTAGAACCACTGTGGGGGAGTACATGTTAAAAATCTTCAAGAAAAATACTTTTGAATTGCAACTAAAGCATGGGTTTTTTGATAAAACATTGTGTACAAACTTTCTCAGACATCTAATAAGGCACAACAAAGCTGACATTTTTAATTAAAAAACATTTTTACTTGTCTTCCATTAAGCATGAATCATTTGAATTATGTGACTTTGTACAGTCAATCTGCAGTTTTACACATAATCAGGGTCATATTCCTAATCTTGTTTTATCATATGGTTTCCCCATAAGTGTTGTAATTGGTAATTGAGGAAATGGCGTTTTCTGATAATGAATCAGTGTTTTTATTGTCATTGTCTACACAGTCCTCATTTCTGAAGTTTTCCAGTCAGGTTTTAAACCCTTTCATTGTACCTCCTAAAATCAGTCCTCCTAAAGGTGACCAATAACCTGCTGCCTGCAGCAGACGAAAAGAAGTGTTCAGTTTTGGTCCTGTTGGACCTAACTGTTGCCTTCGATACTGTGGACCACAACATGCTCATATGTTAGGCCTCAAGGAAATAGAACTGAGTTGGTATACGTCTTATTTCTGTGATGGGTCGTTTTCAGTTCACCTTGGCAATTTTTCCTCCTCTGTCTCATTTATCTCATCCGGTGTTCGCCAAGGGTCTATTTTAAGGTCAGTTCTTTTTGCTTTGTATATGCCTTTACTGGGGAGAATAATTATGAGGTGCAACATTCAGTTTCATTGCTATGCGGACGACACATAATTAGATCCATAATTATAGCCATGTTACCGCTGATAAGTCCCGCATTATAAGCAGCAGTGCGAGATGACAGAGCATCGGGGACAGTTTTATCCACCCACGGCTTCTGGTTGGCAAAAGTTTTCACTACAGTTAGTTCTACTGTATCGTCCACTAGTTTCCCGATAAATCTCACAACTGCTTCTGTAAACACGTTGACGTTATCAGCAGAACTCTCGCGGAACATGTCCCAGTCTGCGTCAACCAGCGCGTCCTGTAAGGCAGCCACTGATTGGTCCGTCCAGCACGTGACCTCCCTCTGAACAGGAACTTCCTGTTTCAAGCATTCTTTATACGTTGGCCAGAGGAAAATGGTGGCGTGATCGGATTTACCAAACGGTGGAAGAGACTGTGCCTTGTAACTGTCCTTAAACTGCGTGTAACAATGATCGAGTGTCCGTTCCCCTCTGGTGGGGCAGCTGATGTGCTGATAAAAGTTCGGTGCTGCACGTTTAAGGTTAGCGCTGTTAAAGTCACCAACCACAATAAGTGCAGCGTCCCTGTGATGAGTCTGGAACTGTGTGAGTGCATCATGAAGCTCACCCAGTGCAGTGTCCGTGTTTGCTCGAGGTGGAATATAGACAGTACTTACGATGACCGAAGTAAATTCCCGGGGGAGGTAGAAAGGACGGTATATATTGTATATAAATGTATTACACAGTCTCCAGAAGGCCTATAGCTAACAATAATGTGACACGTTTTTGAGAATGTAACTGTTACCGCATGGATCTCAACGGATGAAAAGTGCAGTTGAGAAAGGTTAATAAGAGTAAAATCCCATGTCCTTGTCAAAAGCAAACCTGTGCTACCCGCCCCTACCAGATCCCCTGTGTGTATGAGAGAAGATGACAGTAGAGGAAAGTGCTATATATGAGTTATCTGTTGTTATTATCCATATCTTGGTCAATGCCAGAAAGTCGAAGGAGCAAGACAGTGTCAAGGCTGTTGGCTTTGCGGACGGCTGATTGACAAAAAAAATGCATGACAAAAACCCGAGACACAACCAGGCCAACTAAGTGGCAACAAAATACAATAACAAAATACATTGTTAATAAGTTACTTTTCACTTTTAACTTGAGTTAAATTTTAACTTTACTCATAATAAAATTAAAAACAGGAAAACGTTATTTCCAAATAAGTGGTTTTCAACATTGTGGCTTAGATGTAGTTGCAAATGTTGCAAATTATTAACAACACTTTAAACAGATAACTTACATTACAACATTTTATTTTTGTTCTAACCATGTAGGCAATTATATTATTGTTTTATGTTTGTCAAATTTGATGTCGAAGTTGAAACATGTAAGACACGCAATACAAATATTATGTCATACACAAGGTCATATTTATAGTTCTGCTTTTATTTTATAAGAACCTTTGTATAGTACTGCTATGGAGAATAGCTTATTGTTTAACACATTGGGTTCTACTATTAAAAATTCTTATTCGATTACTACTTTCCATCACAATTCTTCAACAGTGGTTACCAAAAGGTTGTAGGGTAAAAGCACAGAAAAAAATAATTCAATTAATTATTGTAAATTGGTACCCTGCAGTACCTTTATAGAATTATGGTAACAAGTGCAGTGGATAATTACCTTTTATACTGTACGTTTGAGTCCTGCTGTATCTTTGTAAACGCAGCAGATTTTAATTCAGTTTTGCCGTGTAATGAAGCATCCTGCATTACTTGCCAAGAATCCACTACAAAACTAAAAAGGAACAAATCTTCAGCACAGTTTCAGGTCGGCATCAATGAGATTGTTCATATAATAAAAATTATGTTTTGTTGTTTTTAAGAAATGCATCCTGTCATTCAGAATCTCATTTAAACAGCTTTTCTAAATCTAGCCGAACATTGGCAGTGTAAGAATAATAACAACTTTTTATTTCTGCTAGCTAAGTTATAACTACGCAAAGTCTATTATTCTGCTCAGATGATGAACTATACTTAGTCATTACTTCACTTATGTCAAACTACCATAAAATCAAAACCTTGTGAAGATACAAGAAAATGATTTTAAATGTATTAATGATTCATATTCTATGTATGCATGGTGGTTTAGTGGCTAAATCTGTCGCCTCATAGCAAAATGTTACTGGGTTTGATCCCCAGCCAGGTGGGATGGTCCGGGTCTTTTCTGTCTAGAGTTGTTATGTTTCTCCAGTGCCCTAGTGTGTTTTCTCCAGATGCTTTTGTTACCTCCCACAGTCAAAAAACATGCCACAGAGTACTGTATTTTTCTCAATGAATTGCCTCCAACATTCAGATACTCAAAATTAATATAAAAATGTCCAGTGTTTGATTTAAAATTCCTGCCAGTCCTTAAAATGGCCATATATTCGATGCTGATCTCTATCTGGCAACATTGGATTCAAATGGCACCAATGTGACGAACTTGATTTATGGGGATTCACAAGCTTGCTAACACTGTCTCTCTCCTGCCCCACCATCACAAACCCAGAACACTGTCTAGCCTACTGGTGCATCCCAATTCAGTCTCTGCATCATTCAAAAGATACATTTGAAAACTGTCCAAATTCAAAGGATCTTTCATATGCTTCTTTCTTTCCCGCTGTAATGGCTCAACTATCCCAGCATTCATTGCGTGCAAGTACAGCACACACGATTACACACACACGCACACATATTTGCACAGTTTAATCTTACAAAATATACAAATAATACAGCTTTAAACCCAATCTTTAAACCCAAAAAAAACAATGTTGCGGAGTTGCGACCTAATAAATAGCTGCACATAGCTAGCCACTACAGTCTAGTGCCGGCCCCCAAGACCGAATAAATAGGTGGGTTGCTTCATGGAGACATCTGGTGTGAAACTATTATTTAAAAACTAACATTAAGGAGCCAACTGAATGAACGTAATTACAAAACTTGTCTCTGTACTTAAAAATAATATAATTACACAGTGAAAGACCAATTCTTAAAGATAAATGATCATTTACACATCTTATCTCACATTAATGCAGTCATTATTTATTATACTGTACATAACACAAACTTGTGGATTATAACAATTACATCAGTGTTATCTCTGGGTTATGTATTTAAAATATAAATGTTTCCTTAACAATGTCCAAGCACTGATGAGCAATGTATTCGAATTAACCAAGCTTTAAAAAAAGATAGGACTATTAAAGAAATAAAATACTATTGCAGCTAAGAGTGCATATTTTACAGCTTACTTGTTTTGTGACTTACTCTCTATCTAATGCTTGCTGCTCACTGAATAGGAATATATGAAAATAATTATGTGTTCAAGTGACCTCTTTTGTTAGTATAATGTTCGAATTTTCTTTGCTATACCATACTATACTTTTTACAGTATTTACACTTAATGCTGTGTGTAACTCGGATCCAGATTTAATGAAAATAAAAGCTGAAATGTTGATCTATTGGCTAATATTCAGTAATGGTCTGTAAAACTGCAGTTTTGTACAAACAGGTGGACATGCAGTTGAAACATAAACCAATACAACTTTTGCCTACTGTGTCATTAAGAAAACAAACTGATACTTGTTTTTTGTCCATGCAAATAATTAAAAGCATTTTTAAAAAGCAATGCCACAATGCCAACGATTATAGTCAGCTATGTGAACCTACCACAGCCTATTCTGTCTGCATCACTTCAACACATATGTAGATTTGGAAGAAATTTTGGAGATTCATGTCAGATGACAGAGGCTCTGCAGAAGGCGTTTCTTTAAAATATCTAGCTTAGTTAGCTCTGTTTGGTTCTGTTTTGAATACTTAATATTTAGACTTTTTGTGCGTGTACCATTACATAGTTAAGTCTAGTGACTAAATCACAGATCATTTTGCATGATACGTTACATGATGTACACGGCTATGTAATTGCTGTTTATTTCTGTACATAACTGCCTAAAATGTTTATTTTTTTTACATTTTTCTATTATAATTGAAATCTTGTATTTTTAGCATGCACTGATCAGCCTAATTTTTTGGTGCTAAATCTTGGTGCTATGTTTCTACTCCATTATGTTGTTTTCCCAGCAGCTCTGAATCTTTGTAAGGATGGTTGGGGAATTGATTTTCGTGTGGGCTTCGTTGCCACAGCAAAGCTAAGGATTTTTTTCTTTTTTAATGGTGAATCAAAGAGCTGTAGGTGTTGAGTCGTGTTATGCACAATGACAGAAAGTACTGTAGAAAGAAAAATGAGGGTAAACAGAAATGGTGGTGGGCTGACTTTTATTTCAAAAGTCAGTGCCTCAACAAGATTAAATGCTATACACAAAAAAATTATCAAATGATCTGATTGTATTTTGCTGCTGAACAAAGAGACGTGTGTCTAGCGTACACGTTCCAAGACAAATACAGTCATTCTACATTCGGGGAACTGGTTCGCTGGTGTTTTAATACACTGCACAGAAAGAATAATTTATTTGAGATTTGTACATCAGCAATGAAAACACAACATTTTTACAGGTGTTAATGTGTCCTTTCGACCATATGTGGAAGCAGCATCTCATTTCATTCCATCCCGGTCCAAGAAATTAGGTCTGCAAATTACTCTCTGGGGTCGTCGTTATCATTGGTCTCCATCTTTAGATGTTATCAGACAAAAGAACTTGTAAACAAAGCTATCCATTTCTTTATCCTTTTGATTTGTTAACTGATATTTTACGATTAGCAGTGCAATGCCAGAAACACAATCCAAAATTAGGTGTGAAATCATTTCTAATTTTTTAAATGTTTTAGATTCAAAAAACCTGGCTAGTGAACCACGACTCAATTTTGCTTGATAGATCCTTTGGTGGAGCCTCTTCTTTTACATCTGATCATCATTTAGTGCAGTTATGGCTTAGTAGTTAGGGTATAGGGCTAAGGACCAGAAAATCACCGGTTCAGCCCCACTACCACCAAGTTGCCACTTTTGGGCACCTTTGATTGCTCAAAAATTGTCTTCTGTTGTAGCTGTAAGTTGCTCTAGATAAAAGTGTTGGTTGATTATGCAATGTATGGTGTCCTTACTTGTTACTATTTCGTATGCGTTTTGAATAATTTTACTTAGATATTCTATTCTATTTTTCTATTATAAAATATTTAAGGAGCTGAAAATCTAATGACGTCAATTCTGTCTGCCGTAGAATAACCACCGGTTAGATTATTTTCCCAGGTTTTCAGAAAATCTTTTCTATTATGTTCTGCAGTAAATAAATGAGGTCAGATTTTCATACATTTTGTTTTGTGTATTTCTTCCCCCTAAATATCACTCGAACCACTGAATTATGAGATTGTTTAAGAGTTGTATTAATAAAAAAAATTATTGTACTCTTAAACGATCTCATAATGCTGTGGATCCAGTGATGTTCAGAGAAAAAAATTACACAGAACAAAACATTTCTGGTTCTGAGCTTATTTATTCACTACAGAACATAATAGCAAAGCTTACAAAACCACATTAATTTTTCCTATTGAAAAATCTCATTAGATCGCGAACACCAATGTCTGTAGCTTACTGTGCACATAATAATAATATTTCTTATTGCTAAAATATTCTTTTGTCACAGCTTTGATAAAATATTTAAAGCCATCTAGCTTTACTTATTGGCATGCTATACCTTCTGCTAGAGGGTTGGAGCTGGTACTCAGCATTTTTCAGTTCTGCATATTGCAACACCTTCGATTGTGCCCAGGCATGTATTACAAATTACAGAGAGACAACGAGAAATAGAGAAGAGAAAAAGGGACAGAGATGCCATTGAAAATAAAAAAAAGTCATTGAAATCGAATAAGTGCCAACAGAAATGCTCACACCCGACCATAGAATGAGTTCAGGCTAGTTCTATTTATCAAATATGCGTAGTCTAATACTGGTATACGGTGGTGAGTGCTTTCTGACAAAGACAACAGATGGAATCTTCCACCTGCAATGCTAGAGGGAATATAACTCGGTTGCAGGATATTTAACCAAGGATGAACAATCTGTAAAGAGCTATGAGATTAGTTGAAGGGAAACATAAACCATAAACCAAAGCATTATGCAGTCTAAATGAGTACATACAGACACATAATTCATGGAGCAGATATTTCATTGTACTTTTATATTTATAGCATTTAACATACTTGGTGCAACATATGTACAGGTAAATATGACTTGGCGCAGATCTATGCCTTCACCTGGCCTAAAATGGTGGAGATGTAGTGGTTTGAGGTAACATTTTAAGGGTTAGCACTGTCAGTAGCACTGTCACTAAAAATGCTATTACAGCCAGATAATCTTACTGATTTCCATTCAACGTTTAGCCCTAAACAATAATATCAAATAAATAATGCTCAGATACTGTATTAACACATTTTACATAACACGACCACAACACATTTCATGACCATATTTGCATATATGCTGCGAATGAATTGAAAACTGCATGAATTACAACCATTAAGAAGTGTGCAGAAATAAAAATATAAAATGAATGGATTCCAGAGGATCTTATTGTTTATTCTAAAGAGTCGATCAAAAGAACGACCCATCACTGTCAGTCAGTAAACAGCATTGTTGTAAATGAGTTGCAGACATACATAAAGCCAAGAAGCAGTGCAAAGTGGTAGAGATTAAGGTTGATTAAAAAGATAGTGACCAGATGCATTTTAATTCAGTTGCATGTAAAGGTCTGCCAGGAAGGAATTGCAGTACACACAGACACACGCAGAAATTTCAATCTAGCAGATGCTTACAGAGGTGATTCAATGGTAATTTCCAATGGTTCAATGATTCAATGGTTTCCCTGACCAAAGCCAGGTATGTCATTGTGTACCCACTTCAATCTGACATATCAGTCTAATCACAAGCAAGCCAAAAAAAAGAGGACGAAGCATTTATTTATAAGTGCAGACAATGCTTAAGTGCAAGTTAAATGCACTTACATTCCCTGCCAGATGCATTACAAACGTAATGTAATTATATTTTATATTTAAATATCACACAGACATGTAAACTAACCACCATAACCTGAAAATAAGCTGTTTGTTTTTACTCATAACTACAGAATATATTACAGATCTTGACAATCCAGATAAATGTAAAAATGTCATCCAGTGGTTACCTGAAACAGCTCTTGATCTTTACATGCAACCAGTCACTAAGACTATAACTTTCAACATCAAGAATAGAATCCTTCATATCTTTCATAGTTTTCAGAATGTCATGTTAGAGGTCGCTAAGTTCTGAAAATAATGTTTTAAACTGACATTTTCATCTTTTAAACAATATTAAAGCACAAACATGAGGAGGGTGACACGTTTCTGGCAACAGCTTATTAAAATAAGTGACGTAGCTTAAACCGTGCATTCAGAGGGTTTAAATTTGACATAATGAAACTAGTAATGATCTTTATGCTAGTGCAAAGAACTTCACGAACATGTTTCATAGAGCCCATAGGCCTGTTTTTAAAAAGGCATAATATGTCCCACTTTCTCTCTTTAAACAAAATTCAATTAAATAATAAAGATTCAAACTATTTTCTCTTTCATTATTTCTCTCATAACATACAGAGCATGTGTCTTCTATTTATCAAAATAATTAACACTTATATTTCTGAGGTTGATACAAAATAATCTGATTAGCTATTTAGGCACTGCTAGTTTTAAACATCCTGCCTCTAGTGGTTACAAGGTGAATTACAACTGCATGTAAAGATAACAGCCACTTTTCCAGTCATGACACAGTTCAGTGTTTTGTGGAAAACATAATCTTCAATGTTTCAATGCTTTTAATCAGTAGTATGGAGTGGGTTTCAACCAACTTCTTATACCGCTCATACATGTGTGGTAATGACTACCATGTCATTACCACACATTCCACATTTATTTCTAGAACTAAATAAGATTATAAATAGCTACCTACCTCATGAGAAAGGTAGAAGGCCGCAATACCAAGAGGCCAGAAACAACACAACATGGAGAAGACACTGAGACCCAGGTGGTCTCGTGGAGGCATCATCAGGAAGTTGTCTTCGCTTTCCGAGTCACTTGAGTACTCACTCTGCAGAAAGCACAGAAAATGTATTTGTTTTAGTTTTTAGGGTACAGACAAGCTATCAAGGGCAAGGAATTACCTATTAAATATGAATTCATTCACAACAAACTAAGCAACCATTCGATTATGTAATGTAATAAATTCCAGGAGTCGACAAGTCACAACTGAAGTGCCTTTCCGAGTGCCATGGCAAGGGCTGCCCACCACGCCAAGCATGTGTGCTCACTCCTGCGTGTGCTCGCTAGTGTGTGTAAATGTATGTTTCACTGCACAAATTGAGTTAAATGCGGATAAATAAATTATTATTAAGTTATTAAATAAATAACTATGTGTGCACAAAAAGCACAGTTGATTACACTATTCTCTTATAATACCAGATTGTACCCTCAGCTCAAACAACATTTTATATGTTCTAATATTTTTAGCCATACACCCCTGAGCAAAAATGTCCTATTTCAGAATGGTAATCTGGTGTACCGAACAATTTGCTACATAAAATTTAGTGAATATAATTAGACATAATTATGTATGTGGCTATCTGAGTATACAATCATTTGTGTGACGTCGGTAAAATAGAATAGCTGACACAACCCTGAGGGGCAATGGTGCTGCAGAGAGGGGGTTGTTAACCTTTAAATGCTGATAGTAATTGGAAAGGGGGGGGGTCTTCATAATGCATACACAAGAAGTCCATACTTATTTTCTTCTGTATTACCAAGTCTCAGTAGAAACAATTACGATCTGGTAATTAATAATAATAAAAGGAAATGTATTACAGTACACTTATTGGAATCCATAATATTTCATGCTTGTCTGGTCAACTTGCTAAATCTCTGTGATCTTTGAATATTCAGACAGCACTGCATAAACGGCAACTCAACAATATGTGATATAATCACAACCTTGTCAAGAACTACAATGCAGAGCTACATTTACAAATGCCACTCAAAATGTCACTGTGCACAACAGGAAGTGTCAACTTCTCTGGGCTCAAAGGCATATTGGATGGACCATCACACAATAGAAACATTTACTGTGGCCAGATAAATCAGTATCCTAAACCACGCACTTGCACACTTTGAGTGCATACGAGAAACACAATATAACTCAGTGCACTGAAAGTATATATCATAAATATCATTGAGATTAAAATTTTCTTTTTCAAGGGAGTCCTCGCCAAAAGGCAATGAACGCATGATATAATTACAAATAACATATAACACATATAGAACACCAAATTTTATGCATGCTAAAAACAAGTGCATATTATGGAATCGTCCTGAAAGGCTCTCAGTTTAGATTTCATAATGTTCAAAGATATTAAGCTAATTATTCATTAATTTTCAGTCTTTCTGTAATAAATTCCAAGCAAAGGGAGCAGAGAAAACCTCTTTTACCCAAGTCCATACAAGCGAAAGGAACAAAAATCACCAAATACTAGAGTAAATAGTTTCATGTCTCGTGGTTATAAAGTCACATTGATAAAAAGGCAGACGTCCCAATATTGCCTTAAAAATAAAAACATACCAATGACATGTTCCCGCGAATAGCTAAAGCAGGCCAACCATTTTGAGAATAAAGTACGCTGTGGTGAGTAGACATTTACTCACAGCACTATCTACTACCTATTTGACTACCTGTCAAATTGTGCACTAAGAAGATAGTGCTCAGTGCGTACTATGCACTAAATTATAGTGCACTTACATAAGTGCGTGGTTTGAAATGCACATTTTCCACATCTAAGTATCCAGCCCACTTATGTGAAATGTTAAACAATCTTCCCGTACTCATTCAAAGGAAGACGTTATGTTGATTGGCAAAAATTGACCAAAAAAATGCATCTTGGGTCCAATGTTAATAGGATAGATACCCAGCCACCTTGAACCCAAACAGGATAAAGCATTAAATTAATGTAAGAATTAATGGGTGTAGTGGTAGATGTAGAGGTCCTAATGAATTTCAGATTGCTGCTCATATTAATTTGTGTGTGTGTGTGTGTGTGTGTGTGTGTGTGTGTGTGTGTGTGTGTGTGTGTGTGTGTGTGTGTGTGTGT